>WUAP02152910.1:0-10689 GCA_015163945.2 Stichodactyla helianthus
GGGTTTTTCAATAGAGCTCAGTGTTGTATGTGAGTAGAGTTGTTTGTTGGTTCTCTCCTGTGCTTCCAGGGTTTTTCTCCAGTTTGTCTGGTTTTCCTCCCTCTGTAAAAATCAACTTCCAAATTCCAATTTGATCTAGGAGATATTCTCGATAGGGCTAACCTCTAATATCTCCATTTGCACTATGATGCAAGCAATTGTTATTATAAAAAAAAATTAGTGAGGTTTCTATGGCAACCATTGGACACATTAAAAGGTTAAACTCAGAGGATTTAAAACTGTACGAGTTTATTAAAGAAAGATTCTGGAGACAAGCAAAAACTTGTAAAATAAGCCAAACACAAAAATAATGTTGGTGACTATACCATTAGTTATGGACCACAAATTGGCCAATGAGAGCATGTTAAATTACCTTGCAATATAAAATTTAAAATATTTAAGCTTATCCGAAAAGCATTAAAACATGAATTAATTCATAACATCTTACGAGGAGACTAAATATTTTATATTTCAGAATTTTAACCTTCACTATTGTACATTTTGTACTCTCCAACAAAAAATGAAGCCCACAAATCGAATTTTGGGGGTCATTTTAGCCTATGTTGCTGGTAAGATAAACAATAATCGAAGATAAAGAATATGAAATAATTGAGGGTAAATTTTGAAGATTATGGACAAGTAGCTGAACAAGAAAAATTTACGAAGTACTTGAATGTAAAAAAAAATTGAAACCTTTATGAATAAACGAACATTAAAGGAGAAAAATTGAGCTTCATAATACGTATTATATCTGATAGGTTTTTAAATAAATATTAGTGCAGCTAAAGGTAAAATAATGTTTTTATCGCTTGACAGTGTTCATAAGTTCACTGAGTAAATTTGGACAAACTTGCGAAATCCTCTCCAAAAATTCAAAAATTTCTAAACTTAACGAGGTTAAAATGTCAATTTTGCAGAAGTGCATGGTGAATAACATATCTATCCTACCTTGGGTAGTTTTTGACGAGGTTCTTGATAAATAACGAGGTATTTTTTTATGTTTTTTGACCTCAAATTTGTGTCCTTCTTGAACCACGAGGTAAGAAATATGGCGCGCCGCTCACTTGCGCCCACGCTATTCGTCAGCGTAATGTCACGTGGTCTTCTATTGGGGGATTAAAATAATGATTAATAATCTAAATTCCACAAACAAAAACCTTTAACTTAGAAATGAAAATTTAAAAAAAGAAATGAAAATTAAATAGCATTTTAGAAATACTTTCCTGATCATTACATTTTTATTACTTTCCTTGTAATAAAAGGATGACAAAAATTTAGAATAAAATGTAAGAAATATGTCCCTCGTTCATAAAATGCTCAAGAATATGTTAAAGGAAGTCCTCTGAGTTCATTCTTAAAGATAAAAAGAAAAAGGGAATTAATTTTGAAGATAAAAAAAAAGTACCGTCGCGAGCAGGATTTGAACCTGCGCGGGGAGACCCCATTAGATTTCTAGTCTAACGCCTTAACCACTCGGCCATCGCGACCTCACGGCATATTGGTGGAGAAATTGCCTATTTGTACCCATATTAATTGTACTATATACCTTACTTATCTATAATTATTCGATTTGATGCCAAAAAAGTTAGGAGTGATGTTAAAACTCGTAGTGATTCACATTAGAAACATGCTAATTCTTTTTGTTAAAGCTAAAAAGCTAAATGGCAAATGTATCATCTTACAACCAAAAACAGCTAGACAGCCGAATTCCCATACTGAATTTATACAGAATCCAGGATCCAAGCTGCAGAAAAAGTAAGAATGTTATAAACACAACATTTCGTTGTATTTATTAGTATTTATTAGGACCAAATATTTTTTGCCTAGAACCGTTCCAAGGATTTAAGTTGTTAGTGCTAAGTGGGCTTCCTGTGGTGTCAAGAACCGCTCGTTCCCAGGAATGATTCGGCTTCTAGTCCACGGGATTTGAGACCATTGGCCGAAGAAAATTTCGATATTTGATTCCCAAGAAAATGACACATGGTCTGAAATAAGAAATATTGCATCCAAAGTAAAGAGGTCTATTAAGAAGTACTCAATAAAACTCAAGGCATAGTGAATAAAAAACAGTTTTGAAATTTTTGGGTATATAGGGAGAGGTCTTTACGGGTAAGAGAAGGGGGTAGCCGACATCTAGTGACCATTCCCTGCCCTAAGTAAAAAATCATTTAGTGCACTAGATTTATCATTTTCTTCCCTTTGTGAGCTAAAAGTTTTTTATTTCACTTCGCATAAGTTAGACTTGCATTTTTACTATAAATATAGCTGAAAAAAGTTCGTTGCGAGCAGGATTCGAACCTGCGCGGGAAAATCCCATTGGATTTCGAGTCCAACGCCTTAACCACTCGGCCATCGCAACTTTCACAAAAACGGTATAGAAGAAAATGGTAAAAATACCATTCGAATCCTGTTTGCAGTAGCCATGGATCTCCACCCACATGAATACATTATCGCGTGATCAGTGTTTTTCAGCCATGTAACGTTAAAATAGTCCCGGCTACTTGCCATGCATAAGCACGAGGACTCTTCCTACTTTCTATTGCACGCTTTTAATATTGAACGCTTTACAGCTTTTATATAATGATACAATAAATAACAGTCTCCTGGAAAAATGGGTTTTCCGCTCCAAGATAAAAAAAAGGTAGACGTTAAACGTTGCCACGCGACGTTTAACTTTCACATAAAATTGTCATCCATATTCTGAATAACACCAAGTTTCAATAACATTTGTATTCTGCTCGTTTTAGCGAAAACAGATGGACTTTTAAATGGCACTCTAAAGCGTGGTTCACAGGAGCAACGCAAACGCAAAAACGCAAACACGGCGCAAACAATGTTCACACGTGAAACGCAAACGCAAGCAAATAAAGATACGCGTGCGCATTAATGCTTATTTATATTAAAAAAATAGTTTTGCAGACATCGAATGCAAGCGCAAGCAAATTTACGTGTGAACTACATCAACGCAAACGCAAGAAATGAAAACCTTTGCGTTTGCGTTTGCGTTTTCGCCGGTTCACACGTTAGAAATGACAATGCAAATAATGCAAACGCAAACGCAAACGCAAACGCAAACGCAAACGCAATCGCAAACGCAAACGCAAACGCGAAGGCAAGCAAAGGAAAACTTTTCCATCCTTTCGTTTGCGTTTGCGTTGCTCTTGTGAACCAGACTTAAAAGTCTGGACCAATCCCCTTCCACAGAAAAGCATTAGGCTATCACATGATGATTTGGAAGCCATTTTGGAGTAGTCCACGAAATTAAGTGATTTATTTTCATTTAGGCTTTACGACACATTGAAATTTTTAGCTTATATGCAACGGTCATTGCAAGACAATTTCACGGAGGATGAGGGTCCTGAAGGGGTAAAATGGGAGCTGGGATTGGCCTTTTTTGGGCTGGGAAAATGGGATTTGATGCACTGGGACTGGGATTTAGCCATAACTGGGATTGGGATTTTTCTAACTCTCTAACTCTAACTCTATAACTTGGACTGAGATTTTGCATAAATAGCACTGGGATTTTACAAAATTTTGGCTTGGGAAATGGGATTAGGACCCCCCTTCAGGACCCTCGAGAATGTTACACGGCAAAATACACAAGTAGATAATGCTTTCTAGGTATCTGAAACTTGTGTCGGCAATTAAAAACGAGACTATTGCACCGTGTAACACACTCGTGAGAACTTGTCTCGCGATTCCGTTGGAAGTTTCAACTAGTAAACTAGAGTTTTACAGTGCGACGCGTCTGACCGTGAACACTTCTCTAGTTTTTTATTTCTTTTTTGACAACCTTTTGACAACCTTTAAGAGAATAAAAGCTGAACAATTTATCAAGATCTTTTCTCAGATATCTGTGTTAGCACACCTCACAATCAAAGTTGTCAAAATCTTGTCAAAAAGATGTCAAAAACTTGTGTAAGTGTTGACGGTTACGCGCGTCCGACTGTAAGAGATAGAGCGCATCCATGTATTTTCCCGCGCATTACGACTGAGCAATTTCTATGAGTATTTTTATTAATAAGTCTTTTTAATAGTAAATAACCTTATTTTTTACCGAAAAAAAAAACCTGCATTAATTTAGCATTGAAGTAAAAAGAAAAGAAAAGAAGAAAGAAAAAAAGAAAAAAAGAAAAAATAGAAAGAGAACCGGGCTCCCTGTGCTTCGTCAAATCTAATACTCCAGGGGGGTGGGTATGGGGCATTTACCTTGCCGCCATTTTAAAAGTGTCATTGAACAAGAAACGTCAATCTTTCCAAGCTTCCTTTCTAGCCATGCCTGTAGCTGTGGACGAGGAGAACACCAAACAAGAACCCACAGTCAACGAGGAAGAGTTGTATGGTGTAGATTTAACCGAGGCCCAAGATGGAGGAGTTAGAAAAATCATTTTAGTTGAAGGAATTCAGAACGAAAGCGCAAGTGAAGGTTGTACTGTGTTTGTCAGATATGTGGGAAGGTTTCTTGATGGAGAGATCTTTGATTCTAATCTTACTGGTGATCCTTTCGAGTTTGTTCTTGGAGAAGGTAAATCTACTTTTAATAAAACGTGAATCACGATTTTTCCATTCATAAATTGTTTTGTGCATATTAAGCTTATAAGCTTACTATAAGCTTAAAAAACTTAAGCTTAAGTCTTATATAAGTTAGAAAAGGCGAGTACCATAAGCTTTATACCATCCGTGAAAAACTTTGTAAGAAGCTAGGTGCACAAATTACTAGAGTTTTATACAAAACTTTGCACTAATTTGTACAATTTTATTAGTTGACTTTTTCACGATTATGCGGTATGCTCTCTACTTAGATCAAAACCTGAAAAATTTCAAAAAATCTTACGCTTTATCTTGCAGTAACTTATAGTGCGCCGTTTTTAATATTTATGATAATTTGTAGGCATTACTTATGTTGCTGACATTAGAAACTTCAGCTTCCTTTTTCTGCATCTTTTGGTACATAACGTCCAGATTTTCCTTTCAATTTTTTTATCCTTTCAATCTTTTTCATTCATTAATTTTTTTGCTTTTTTTCCCTTTCTCTGTTTCTTTCCTTTCTTTTCCTTTTTCTTTCTCCTTTCATTTCTTATCCTTTTTCTTCCACTTTTTTTCTTCTTTCCTTTCTTTTACTCCCTTCTTTATCTAACTTTTAGCATCATTGCCTTATTCTTTATTTTCTCCTCTTATCCTTTTTTCTTTATTTCTTTTTCAGGCGTAGTTATACGAGGATGGGATATTGGTGTTGCCACAATGAAAAAAGGAGAAAAAGCAAAACTAACTATTAAGCCAGAGTACGGTTATGGCAAAATGGAAGGGAACAAAATCCCACCCAATAGTACATTACAATTTGAAGTCGAATTACTGGACTGGAAAGGAACAAATGTAACAAAAGATGGCCAAGTGACGAAGATAGTTGTAAAAAAAGGAGTCGGCTATGACCGACCAAATACAGGGGCACAAGTTGAAGGTAAATTGACTAAATCAATGTTATATACATTCTTTTGCTTTCAAAATTAAAGTTTATGGATTGGCTGAAATTTTGATCATGTGGAGATATACTAATACCAGGAACCTGGCATCATTTTCAGTGATAATAGACCTCTTTCCTTTGGGCAATGCTTTTCCATTTCAGACCATGTGTCATTCCCTTGGGTATTGTTTTTTGTTTCTCAGAAATGCTTGAAAAGATACGTTAATACATGGATTAGCCTCAAGCAAAGAAACTTATTCCCAAGAGGATGATAAAATGCAAAAAACAATACTCCCACCGTAAAGAGGTCTATTTCTGAAATAATGGTATTTCAGTTGTAAGAAATTCAAGTTCCTCATATCAAATTAAAGACTGCTAAATTTGAATTCAAGCATGAAACACAAGGCACTATTTTGTTACAGAGTTTTCAAATGACAGAGTGTTTCCATGCAAGAAGTAAAAGGCTATTTGTTTTATTTGCCATATTTTTCAAAAATTTGAGCTAAAAAAGTCAAGTTTTTTCCTTTAGCTCACATAACAGGTAGCTGTGGAGACAAGGTGTTTTTTGAGGACAGGGACATTACATTTACATTTGGTGAAGGTTAGTGTCTACAGTCATCACCATCATTGAGCCACCACCATCATAATCACAACCAATGCCATCATCATCATTATCAATAGAGCAGATTTCATATGAGTGTGAAAAAGTCGCGGCACGGTCGATTATGATTTTTTATTTAAGCATTAAATTCTGGGTAGTCACGTAACCTCAATTTTGCACTCTACCTCCCAATCAATGACTTATGGTTAGTTGAAAACCAGGGTTACAGTGAGGGTTGGGGTAATATTTTGACCTAGGATTTTTCTTAGGGTTTGACAGGGCTACAATCGGTGAAAAAATACCTTTAGACTCTTTCACCACAGCGACCCCAAACATTTGCACTTGATCATTGCACATTCTCCCCCCCCCCCTTCCCCTATTCAATGTTGTCCAGCCAAAGCCAACTGCGACTCCAATGCAATGGTGGAACAACATTGCTTAAGGGGAGGGGGGATTTTCTTTATGAGAATGGAAGTTTTACGTTGAAATTGAAGGATAATGTTCTTGAAGGTGTAAAATGTGGTGGGGGTCTCAAGGTTTTCTTTGCGGATTGTAGGTTTAGAGTTGCTAAGGTTAGGGTAAACTGGGTTTGGCTAGATCACACAGCTTAGTGATAGCACACAGTAATCTATGATTGTGAAGTTAGAATGTTTGTTAGTGACATGGAAACGTTTGGTGGCATAAAACTTGGTATAACCCTGTATTGACCACCCCACTATTCTTTGGTGTAGAGACATGGGTCAGTGCTGTAAGCATGCCTTGCCATGACTGTAATGTATTCTAGAATTTTGATGTGTCTTGTCACGCCTTGACCATGTCCACACCATCTTCATGCCTCTACCTTTTCACAGTCATACAAAATCTGCTCTTTCAAGCAATGAAAGACCTAGTGGCTATTGTACTGCTTGCTAAGTGAGCTGATATCCTTAGTTTGATCCTTAATAATTAATGGCCTTCTTCCACTAAGAGTCCTTATAGCTCAGTGGGTAGAGCATCCGCCCGGTGTACAGAAGGCCATGGGTTCAAATCCTGTTAAGGGACTCAGATTTTTCCTGAGTATCATATTATGTGTCAACTCCTTTACATAGTATACTTCCATATAGCACTTTACTACTACATAATATTAAATTGTAGGACTCGTAGAACCTTGCATTTGGTAGGTCACTGTCCATGTTCCATCTACAATACCCAGTTAATGGCCATGCTTCCCTATGAGTCCTTATAGCTCAGTGGGTTAAGAGCATCTACCTGGTGTATTGAAGGCCATGGGTTCAAATCCCATTAGGGACTTGATTTTTTCTGAGTATCATATTATGTGTCAACTCCTTTACATATGGTATACATTTTATCTTAATTTTTCCTGTTCTCTTCTTGTTCAGGTTCAGAGATTGGTCTTATTGATGGTGTAGAAGAAGCAATCGGCAAAATGATGAACAAAGAGACAGCAAGAGTTTTCATTGCACCAGGAAAATATGGATATGGCCCGAATGGGAACTCAGAATTGGGTGTTCCTCCAAATGCAGCTCTTACTTATCTTATTGACATCAAAAACTTTGAAAAGGTAAAAGGATATTACTGGTAACAACCTGCTGAGATGAATAATGAGATTAATAAGACAGAGCAGAAAAACCTTTTTATTTCTTTCGTTATAAGCTCAATATTTTGTGAACACGCTCTTTTGGGGCCAAAGAACAAAATATCAAATGTGACCAAAATTCAGAGAATACGATTTCGAGATTTAACGCCTTGTACTTTGGGAGAGGTGATCTTTTGATCAGCAGAAAAACTGACATTTTCGTGAATATCTCCAAGTAGCTTTACTCTACTTCGACAAGATTTTGTCACAAGTTTGTAGCAACAGTGAAACAAATAAAAGCCTTATAGTTTTGGCGTATCACTTCCAGTTAAATAAAATATCATGAAAGTAGCAGTCTTGTCGTTTTTCTGCTCTGTCGATTAATAATGAAGTGAGATGTTTTGCAGTTCTAGCATGTGTTGCCAGTGGTCTGCAGTTGCAAGAGGATGAAAAAGTGAAAGAAATTTTTGTATTTTTTAACCTTTTCCTTCTCTAAATAAGAGGGTCCTATAACATAATTATCTGACAATATTCTCAGTATAGATTGGGGCCATTCAATGACACAAAAAAATTATAGAATTTGAGTCATGCATCTCAAAGTTATAAGGTTTTTCTATGCCATATGCTGACTGTGATGTCAACTGAGTCATCATTTAATTTACGAAACTCCACTGATACAGATAAATTGAATTTTGAAAGTATCTCTGTTTTACCTGTGGCTCTTATAAAAATTATTGCTAATTAGTTTTCAGAAAGTATTCAGTGTTTCCAAATAAAATGAACAACAAATAAACATGAATGACTGTTTTGACATCACAGTCATTAGCATATGGAATGGAAAAACCTTTAGAACTTAAAGATGCATCACTCAAACTCTATAATTTCTTTTGGTCATAGCACAGCTCACCTCATGTAAAATCTACACTGAAAATATTGTCAGATGAGTGTCAAAGGCACTTTAAAAATACAAGTCCAGACCCACACTAATGCAAGATATAGGTAGTCCTTTTCCAAGATATGGTTTGAGTGAGTCCTGTACTTGCCAAAGCCTTGATTTCATTACCACAGAAGTTTCTTTGTGGTGTTAGTCTATAAATTATATATTGTTTAATCAACAACTCTTCTTTGCTTTATTGTTTATCATCCCAAAGGCCATTGTATGAGATTAATATATGATGTATATGTTTGTTAGTTTTCAGAAGCATGGGAGCTTTCAAACGAGGAAAAAATTGCCACAGCACTAAGAATGAAAGACAAAGGAACTAAATTCTTTAAGGTAATGTGTTAAATCTTTAATTGTAACAGTTCCATGGCACAAAAAATAGTATCTTGGTACTCTTTAACTCGAGCATTTGAAGGTTTGGAATTTGGTTGGCAAAAAATCTAAAAAATCTACATGTAAGAGAACATTTTATGAACTTTTATCCTAAGACCTAATCCTGGAAGATTTTTTAAAGATTTTCGTCAACATTCCAATAATCTAGGAGTAATTTGGTATTTATCTTGAAGGAGCAATGATGGCTCAGTTGGTTAGTGCACTGCCTTCTGTAGACGAGGTCCGAGGTCTATGAGGTTCGATTCCCAGTTACCCTGCATCCCTGTTTCAACTTCTTTTATTACCTTGTAAAGTAATGTTTAAAGAATGAGGCCATGTTTTATCAAGTCTAAAGATGGACTTGAGTTCTTTAAACAACTTCAAAAACTTCAGTAGATAATATAATAGAAGAGCTATAAATTCTAAATTTATCAGAATTTCAAACACAGTTGACTATGCAGTATGTTATCAGAGGAATTAATCTCAGAATCACACAAGGAAAAGAATGTTTGGAAAATGTAAATCTAATATTATTTTTATCAAGCAGAATGTGCATCAGGGTGCTTGCTTATAAGCTCTGTTCTCTGTTCTTGCTTAATAAGCAATTCCAATTCTGTTAATTCCATCTTCAGCCACCCAGATTGCAACAAGTTCTTGTTGGTTATAGAACTAATTATTAAAACATGAGTTCTTTAACCAATATTTCTTGTTTTATTAATGACTGTTTTAACTAACAAGAACTGTTGGTTAAAGAACTCATGTTTTAATAATGAGTTCTATAACCGACAGGGTCTGGTGTCTTTATATTGGTATAAAGATGCTATCATGTGGTACCAATTGGTACACGCTATTGGCTGGACAATCTAATGAATTTTAATGACATTTTGTAATACCTGTAAAATGAAGCACTGATAGAGAGGGGGGTATAAAGCACCTTTGAATGCTTTACACACAAGCCCCTTGCTCAGGGGAATTAGTATTTGAAGAAAATAAATACCTTTACTTTTTATTTTCTGTTCTAGACACTAAGCAAAAATTATTTCTTTCACAGGAAGGTAAAATCAAAATAGCATGTCGTCAGTACAGTGTTGTGGTTAAGATGCTGGAAGGTTATTTTGATATTGAAGAGCTTGAGAAGACTAACCCTATCAAAGTAGCTGGGCATCTAAACATTGCTGCTTGTCAACTGAAACTGGGGAATAACCAGAAATGTATCAAGGAATGTGAAAAAGTGAGCGAGTACTCTATCCTTTAATACCATGGATTTCAGTTTACTGTGAAGTGATATTGTATCACTTAATAATGATATTTCCATATGATCGTAGAAGCACAAAAGATAATAATACTTTCAAGTATACGAATAAACGTTTTAATTTTGACATGTTTTGGCATATCTTATGCCATTTTCAAGAATAAGAATACAAAGTTTGTTACATATTATATATATACTATAACAAATGATTGACAGGTAATATTATACGATAATTGTGAATACAAGATAAGGTAAATAAAAATAAAAAGTTTGAAATAACAATGATAAAACTAAGATTAGAAAATGTAACTTAAGCCGGACTACAGAAAAAATGATGTTTTCATATGTTTAACTTGAACATTGAACATTCATTTGTTATAGTATATATATAATATGTAACGAACTTTGTATTCTTATTCTTGAAAATGGCATAAGATATGCCGAA
>WUAP02152932.1:0-10687 GCA_015163945.2 Stichodactyla helianthus
ATTTTACCATGTTCTTTCAATATTCAGAGTTGATTTGGTGTTAGTTTGGTTAAAAACTGAAATGCCTATGCTAATGATCAAAATATTCTAAACAAAGATCCACCTATAAACATTTATAAATGTAGCAACATTGGATTAATGGTGTTTAATCAACCTAGTCTTTAAGAGTATTGTTTAATAAATC
Source organism: Stichodactyla helianthus (assembly GCA_015163945.2). Taxonomy (NCBI): domain Eukaryota; kingdom Metazoa; phylum Cnidaria; class Anthozoa; order Actiniaria; family Stichodactylidae; genus Stichodactyla; species Stichodactyla helianthus. Next base: position 185 of record WUAP02152932.1, read on the forward strand.
ACATAATACACAGTTCTCTGTAATCAAACTTCACAAAAACTGTAACAGATTTGAATTAATCCTGATTACAATCTGTTATTATTTTACATGCTAAGACCTAATTCTGAATTGCCAATTTTTCTTGACAGTAAAAGGTGAAAAACTGTCAAACTAGTAAAACTTTAGGAGAAAAGCCAACATTTGTTAGGAATAACTGTACAAATTGCATAAACACATATGAACAATATTAAAACATTACACCTTAAGTGCCAGTAATTGATCAAATTTGCTAAAATTATGTACCCATGTAGTTCCAAAAAATGCTTGATGAATAGAGCAGTTTTCGTACCAGTGGGAAATGATACTGTAGTTGTACTGTACTTTACTGTTATCTCAATGTGTTGAGACTGGATGATTTACATAAAAACAATGGGAAGTACCATAAGGTTCCCACTCGTACTAAATATGCTCTATTACTCTAACTTTAACATCATATTCACCTCTTTCTAAAAATGTTGTCATGCTCCCAAAAGCAACAAGCCATGTCGGCAAGCCAGTAATTCTGCAGCAGTAATTCATGTATTTGGATGCAGTCAGTATTTTTACAATGGCAGGCTGCTATGCTTCCCAAGATCAAATGTGTGTCCGAAAACTCAGCTAATATCCTGATCACAGATGTTTGCTTTTGGTCTCAGTCTTGTCGCTTGTTCCTTTTGGCTGTGACAACATTGTTTGAAATAGGTGTATCATACCTACCTCTAGTTCTTTCTCTGTGAGAAGGTCTGTGACGAGATCCTTGCCTCTCTGACATCTTGTTGGATCGCCCATGATTCTTAACGGCTTCTCAGGGGCATTAGTATATGGTCCATCTTGGATCATAACCATTCTGCACTGTGCTCTTTCCTGTGTCAAATATGACAGTTTGGTTAGAAAACTTCAGGTTAAGGTAATGCGATTGTGCATTGGTATGCATCTTTTCTGCGCATGCTTTTAGTTGGTTAGGATTCCTGTGGTAGAGCTTTTTCAATATGGCGGATAAGGCATTTTGATATTCAATGGCAAATATCTAAAAATCTAAATTGGTGACCTGCCCTGATTTTTTCACTGTAAGTTTATGGTGTCTAAAACCTCAACATATCAAAAAATGAAGGTAGGTCTTCAAGCTCGGTGTAGTATACCCTGTTTCTGACACAGTTTCCATGATCAAATCATCAAATCATTATGGATTCATCAGACAAAACCAATCCACTTGACAATTTTGACACAGTGATGGTGCTAACCATGGGAATTGGGACATACCAAATGAAACCACAGTAAATTTGCTTTTTATAAGAGAGCAAAAATTTAAAAAAATGGTAGAAAGGCAGTAAGAACAAGGATACTAAATAATTCACACAATCAACTATGGTATATACTCATATTTACACCAGGCAATCAACCAATCAGAAAATGAAAGTCTTCACAGTTGTGGTAAAACCCACAAAGCACCCTATTTGTCAAGCCTAAATTTCAATAACCATAAGACCACAAACCTGTAAACTTTTGATGGTTTCACCTCCTTTGCCTAAAAGAATAATGACAAAAATAAAATTTTAAATTTTTCATTAAAATCTTAAGAGGCAGGACAATATATATTCTCCATAATTTTAGAAAATTTTTCTCACGTTTCAAAGATTTGCCAATTTTGATATGTTCTTCCTCAAGAAAGCATTCGTTCTCAGAGAAGAGTAGGTTATACAAATAAACTGTCTCCATCCCTTCTGTTTTTCAGGAAAAGACCAATAACTTACCAATGATTAACCCAACTTTACTAGCAGGAATCATCATTTCACAGACCGTCTCTCCAGGAGCCACAACTGGTACAGACATCTAAAGAATAAGTTTCAAAGCTACATTAATGAACTACTCACTGAAATGATCACAGATCTAAAAATGTTCTCAGTAAACTTACCAAACTATCTGGAATCTTGCCTTCCTCACAAATTTTATTTAACAGTTGTTTTGCTTTACTAAAGAGGAAGTATTTTAGAAAAATTAATGTTCGAGAATGTAGTAATGAGAATAAAGAATAGTGCTTTTCAAGGAGCCAAATGGATATCTTTCAGCTCTCAAAAAATCTCAGAGTGGTTTTCATATGATTCTGCCTTACAACATTTACCATACACATTCTGACAAGCCATAACACTGAAATGGTTTTAAATTCTTTGTACACAATTCATCCAATCATTACACTTTGTTACAGTTGCAGGTAAGTATGGTATGGCTAAAGTATGGCTAGAAACTTGCAAAATTGTTTCACACTTGTTTGAAATCCACTCTAAAGCAACAAGGTAGTGACTACTCTGGGCTCAAAACAGAAATAAAAATGGCCAGACAAATAATCTTGGGGAGCAAACTTTCCCCTGCTATTCTGTTTTCCATTTGGCAGTTCAAAATTGTTTTTGCCTGCCAGTAGTAAAATTTGAACTTAATTTTGGCCATTGGCAGACTGCTATTTCGAGCCCTGCAACTGTCTCCCAACAGACATTTTCAGACAACTAAAACTGAGAATCTGAAATGCTGCAAGCCTACCCCTTATCCTAACTTATCAGATGGAGTTAGATTAGTAAAAAATTGATTAAAAAAATAACATACTCAACGGCCTGAGTAGAACCACTGATAGTTACTGCTCTGTCTGGAGGTGGCATAATTCCCATGGGTGGATCTAAATAAACAATAATGTACTTTTTTTAAAATCTTAAGTATTGAACACTACACTGTTTAGTCTGTTACCCTATAAACCTATAATTCTATTACTGGTAGATAGTCTACACTTCATTTACCTGGGGCAACTTGAATTCTTGCTCCAGTCTCTGACTGTAGTTTGTTTATTTGTTCTCCGCCTCTACCGATTACTGGAAAACAAGCATAGATAAGATCTAGATTTTCCAGGAATATGAAAAACCATGCTATGCACTTCAGTCTGCATGCAAAGGATTAGAGCTGGGGTGGTCTATGTAAAAGGGGGCATTACTCTTTCGTCAACCAAAAAGCTTGGATGATACACATTGTTTCTAGCTTTTATAGTTAAGGCAAAAGTAGACAAAATACAGTATGATATAACATCTGTGTATACTCCAACCTCAACTTGATTCTACTAATTTGTGTTCATTCAAGCAAATCTGAGGAAAGCCCATTTAGCATGAGTTTTTTAACATGTAAACCTTACCTAAACCAACAAATTTATTTGGAATTTTTAGTTCTTCTGTCAGCATGGAACCCAGGCCAGCCCTACAAAAATACACAAACAATGTACAGGGTTTGTGCTGAGGTAAAAATTTAAAATTCCAGGAGTATTCAAGGAGTATTCAAGGACCCAAATATGAAAGCACATGGTCTACCAAACAGGCCCTTCACAGTACTCCTTGTTTGGGGAAGGAAATGCCTGCTATATTTTGAGTTATCAAATTTTACATATGGATATTTTCCAGCAGCAACTGCTTATGATTTCCTTGTCATTTATATTTATATAAAAAACTCTGCATGAGCAAAAATATTGGAATCCTTTTCTATTGTTAGCAAATTCAAGTTTTCAAGGAGTTTGAGCACAATTTCTAAAATTCAAGGGCTTTTCAAGTGCCTTTGAAACCAAAATTAAATTCAAGGAGTTTTCAAGGAGTTTATGGAGTAGCATGAACCCTGAATGTATAACAAAAAGCTGTGTGTTTTTCTTATAATCTTATTTGGCCAGCTTATTTTGTTTTATTATATCTACATCCACTGGATATGAGCAATCGTGCGCTCTGATTGGTTCCTCTACTACTAGGATATCAACTCATATCCTGTGAGTAGAGAAGTAAACAAAATGGCAGAGCATTTTGCTAAAGTTGTTTCATTTTTTAAACTTGTTTTTTAAACCATGTTTACACTTTTGAAACTCTAATTGATTTGACAGGAAACAATACATCTGATCTGATTGGCGCAATCAATACAGTGAGAAAGGAATGTGGTTCGAATGAGAGCAGCCATTTGTAGGGAGGGAGCATTGCATGATGACCGACACTAAAAACGGATGCAAGGGAGACTAGTGGATGTGGATATAATAAAACAATTATTCCACTCAATCTCATTGTACATGAATCATATGCCTAGTTGGCCATAAGCTTATGAAGGACTCGATTTTCTGGAATAATCATTAAATGTTCAACTTCAGCATTTGGTTACTGTAGTTACATTGGTATATGTCTACCATGATGATTAAATGAAAGGCTTCCTCATGAAAACCAAAGTTAGAATTCCTCATAACTTTTACAAATTGTGAGAAGTAATCAAAGTGTGTAAAAGGATTGTATAAAACATCAAATTCAACACTTTTGAGTTTTAGTGTGTTACAAGCACTACCATGGCCATCTAATGTAATTTTCTACAAGTTCAAGTTAGCCAATAAGATGGCAACATCTGGCAGATACATTTGTACATGAACTCACTCAGTCGTGAGAGCACTATTTGTATCTGTGAAACAAATTCTCAATATCTGAAAGGCTAACTGTTTATGGTTTAGCCATTCTCATTTTAAAAGTAAATATGGTCAATGCAGGTAAGCCACTAAGCCAAACTAAAAAAAAATGGTTGGCACATTACCCACAATTGCTGTTAATCCAATCAAATGCTTAAGAGTTATCTCACTGTCAGAGCATGCATCCAATATGGACTTTAATTATGCAGTAGCCATGTTAACTGCAGCAATACATTTTCCCTGCATGGTCTTGTTTTACACACTTCAAAATGATTTTGGCATGGACAAAAGTTTTTAAACCCATATTACAAACTCAAGGCATAAGTGTGTGCTCTAACAATTGTTATTATATCCCCATCCACTGGATATGAGCAAGCGCGCGCTCTGATTGGTTCCTCTACTACTAGGATATCAGCTCATATCCAGTGAGTAGAGAAGTGAAACAAAATGGAGGAGCGTTTCGCCGACGTTATTTCGCTTTTTAAACTTGAAAATAATTAAAATTCTGCATTTCTCACAATCCAGTGGATGTGGATATAATAAAACAATTATTCCACTCAATCTCGTCGTACATGGCTCATAGCCAACTCGGTGCTGTGCACCTCGTCAGCTATGAGCTCATGTACAACTTGATTTTGTGGAATAATTGTTAAATATACTACACTGACCTTTGTGCAATACTTGCAGCTACTTGTAATGCAATGGATTTGGGATCTTTGCCATCCATTAATGGCATGACATCTATAGGGAAGAGAATAAAATCACTCCATTTCTTCACAATAGACCTTTCCCAAATTCACTTGGATGATCATAAAACATTGGTTCCAAGTCAAGACTGAACTTAATTCTTTTGTATATCATTGTTTCGTGATCATCCAAGTGAATTCGGAAAATTTCTATTCATTTCATAATTAAACAAAGAATTGCCAAAAATGCAAATTATAATAATGATTTTGGCCCCCAAAATAGTCTTTTTTACAGATGAAAATGGTAGCATAAGCTTTAGTGTTAAAATTTTTGGGAAAATGTCCAAATAATACTTGAATTTCTAGTGACTAAAATTATCTCAAAGACAATGAGAGCGAAGATAAAATTATCGCCGAGCAAAAACTAAGATAATCAAGATAATTACAATTGGTTTGACGAAAATTATTTGAGTTTTTCTTCTGACTCTAAAAATGGGACGTTTACGTTTAATTGTAGTCAAAGTTCGACCACAATTAATGGTCGAAAAAATTTATGCGCCGTGTAGATTTTGAACTAACTTACTTTCTGGCATTAATTTCTTTGCTTGTGGTTCTTCTCCTTTGAAAAGAAACAAGATTAATTATTTGTTTCGAAGTCAAAGTTTTATCGTCTTGTCAAAACTTCGACTGCGACAGCTGAATAGTTGAATATTTTACCTTCGTCAGGATGCATCCTTTTTCGAGCTTGATCGGCTAACAAACCAAAGAAACAAGGCATTTGAGTATTAATTTATGTATTCGTACCGTTTTTTAGCAATATTAGGACAAATTTTCGATGAGAAAAAGTAAGTTTTGCTTACCGGCTGTTTCTTGGTAAGGAACACTCGACGCTCCTTCAGTCGCTGGAGGCGCCGTTCCCATTCTAGCGGCTATCTGAAGGTGAAAACCACATCCAATGAGCATAAAAACGATCTAAATTGGTGATTTAATCTTTATTTTACCTCTTTCGCTCGTTTTAAAGCATCAGCGAAGGCTGAGCTAGCTTCAGAAGAGCCTGAAGGTGGAGGAACTGATTGATAAGCCACGCCGTCTGCCATGTTGAAAGTAATAAAGGAAGAACACGAGGGAAAGAGCGCAATAATCCAGACGACACAGGGGCATCATGGGAATAGCCACAGGTAACCCAAACCAAAGAAAATATAATCGAAGGGCGTAAGTTCAGTTTGATAGAATTACTCTGTCAAAAGCCTTTTACAATCGGTCAAGCAACTTTTAAAATTTTTTAAAACTCTTGCTCTTTATCGTAAAAATTGAGAGAGGCCGTTTGGTGTTAGTGCTTTAAGGTTGATTTTTTATTAATGTATGGCAGTTGCGATCAGCTACATCGAAATTTTTTAATTTGCAAGCGCCCTCTATTTTGGGGCTTTTCTCTCGCAGTTGGGCTGCGCGCACAGAATTCTGACTAGATAGAAACGGTTACAGAGGGTGCATGCAGGTGAGGCCTATTTGCATTGACATTTGAATCGCGCGCGCATCACGCACGCTCACTCCTCACGATGACCGCACGAAACGTTTACATACAAAACAGCGATTCAAACAGTTTAGTCATTTTATAACAAAATGGGAGAGCTAAAATTAGCTTTTTAATTGAAACCGCACTGAAAGAACATGGCAACTCGCACGTCTGGTCGAGACACAAGACCTTTTATCGGATCATTTACTGCAAGAGTCAATCATTTGAGAAATTCGAACTCGTTTCGCCGCTTGGAGACCGCAGCAAGGAGTAATCCTTTCACGTCCTTGTTTATTGGAACATTCCTAACAGGAAGCGCATTACCTTTTACTACATTCTTACTGTTCTTAACTGGAACGTTTTTTGTTGGTGTCCTTGCGCTGACGGCGTTTCAAGGCGGAGTGTTGTTATTTGCCACGACAATTCTCCTCGGATGTCTCATTGCTCCATTTTGTTTCTCAACGGGATTGGCTATGATAGTTTATCTTGGTTTAAAAGTCTTAACGAGATTTCGCGATCAGCCACCAAGCCTTGGCCCAGTACCTGCGGGAAGCGAATCTGGTCAATTTATTCAATTTCCAGTGGATTTTTTGGAAAATATGACTTCAAGAATACTTGCTATCACCAGCGCAGATGACCACCCAGACCTGCACGACACAGGTGTCCCAACCAACGTACCTTCAACCACAAGGGAAGTCGAGGAGAGTGATGAAGGGACTACGCATGCGTCTGATAATTCCACGTATGGTATCGAGCTCAGTGATTGTGCAGAAAGGCAAATAAGGCAACGGAGTGTTTCAAATCCGTCTTTTCAACACGACGTCGGTGCACCAGCATTCAAACCACGTCCACAATCAAGCTCTTTCGCATCATCTTTAAAACACGGGCATCTAACCTTGGCTGTAAATGCCTTCATTGGAGAAAACCAGATTGTTAGTCGTGCTGATAGAACCAAGAAAACCAATGATGACAGTGATGAGGGTCTCGACTGAAGAAAGCAAAACTCATGCGCTTCACTTGATGATGATAATGATTCATTTTTGTCTAAGCTTTTTAGTTCGGGCTCATTTTTTAGCCGTTTTTGGCTTAGTGACAACTGATTTTGTCGATGTGTGTTCGTGTGTTTGATTCTCGTTCGTTTGTTTGTTTTCACGTTCTTAATTAAAGGAATTTTAATCTGGTTTTCATCTTAATTTCTACACAAATAAACAGTTCAAAACTAGCCCAACTATACTGACATTGCAAGAAATGCTAGAAATAAACGAAGAAGTTTTTTTATATAGTGATGTAAAGGACATCGGACTTTAAAAGTAAAAGAACCTTAGCCGGACACATTAAAGCTTGATAAATCAATGTCTTGATGGCATATTGACGCATTACGGAAGTATTGCGCAATAGTTTTTCCCATCGGATATTACTACTTGGGTATACTTTTTCATTTCGTATTAATATTTTCATTAATTTTAAGAAAGTTGCGGATCTGTAATGCAGCATAAGTAAGAAACTTGACCTGACTTCCTTCTTTCCATTTCGCCTAAAACTCTTGGTAGGTAAAAAAGTTACTCTCTTTTTCAAAAAAAAAGTGCATTCTCTTACAGCGCCGATTAATTCTATGCGGCCTTCTCCCCTCCCCAACTTTTAGACATTTTCACCTACGCTTCCGTAAAAACTAACACAGTCTGCTCCCCTCCGCCGTTCCCTAATAAATTGAATGTCATCTAAGTGCCCTTTTTAACTATACTCAACCAAAAAATCTTTAACTAGAATAAAGTAAATTGTTGACTTTTCCGTTACAAAAGAGTGGGGTTTAATAGGGCGCAGCAATTAAAAAAGTTAATTAAACGAAGGTGCCTTTGTCTTGTGGAAGAATCGGACAAAAGAGGTGTGATTTTTTGTGCCTTTAAGAAAACATCAAACTAAGACAAGGTTTTTATGCCGTGTTCTTATGTTAGACGTGAGTCAAACACTTGGGATTTAACTACTGCATCGTAATGGCCGACAAGGGAAAGGCGAACGCGCTCAAAAGAAACGAAAAGACGATGAAATATCACAGTGAAGTTGGAAGCATTGCAATGGCGAGGAACAAGAGCGAAGACTTAATGCTAAATAAGAACCTGGAGTTATATGATAAACAAAACATCAAGGCTGCAAAATCAATCGAATTTGCAAGGCGAAAATTCCTAAAAACAGTAAATTCTAAAGGGAATTTAAAGTACAAGGAAGAAGATGACATGCAGCCGCACTTTTGCGACGAAAAAAGAAGACAATCTAGCCAGGCGACAATCCCTTTAACAAGAAATGCTTCAATGCACAAGGGAAATTCTCTACAAAATGGTAAGCTTAACTCAAATTTGAGAAGCGAGATCCCAGGGTTTAAATCTAACAGACTTTACGAACATCGGCACTCGCTGTCCAGCGATGTTCACAACAGCTTGAGAGTTTTTCAATCTACTAAAAATGGAACAGCGAAAAAGGTTTCACTAGCCTATGGAACGGAAATCAGTGCAAATAAAAAATGTGAGACCAAATCTAGGTCTTGGAGCGACCTTAAAAACGTATCAAATGGCTTCCAAAAAAATTTTGCGTCAAAATTTTATTCAAGTTCTTTGCCAAAACTCTGTGACTTGAAAGCTGTCAGAAAAGACGATGGCTTGTCTCTTGTACCAACTGGAAATTTGAAGCAGCTTTATCTACAGCAGAAGAGTCTATTGATGCATTCAGGAGAAGGCAAAATAAAAAGACGGCTTCCGGCAAATTGTTGCCCAGTATTTCTGAAACGAGGAAATAATTGCAAAAATCTAAAAAAAAAAGACAAATAATGCCGTGGGGACCGAAGGTTCGAACGCCCATCAACTGAACACGCCAAATTCGTGTTCAAACCACAGTGATACTATGTGGCGAGACACGAGGCGGCTCCTTCTGGAACGAAATGCCACCAGCACGCGCCTGAAGAGCCGCTTTGTAAAAAGCTGACGTCAGACAAGCTACTCCCAACAATTCTTGTTTCCAACGGACATGAGGCAAGGGTTTGAAGTTGATGACGTATAGATGGGCGGTCGTAAAAAACCAGCAACGATGGTCTCTTCAGTATAGTTTGTAATCACGGTCGACTCCCTGTGTGCCAGTCACTGGTTAGTCTCCCGAGTCAGAGACTCTCCGAAAGCGCTCACTGTCCATCGGCCGAGTCCGAAACCAGGTCGCTGAAGTTGGAATTTTTAAAGTCTTTACGGAGCGAGAAAAGACGGAGAGGGTGGGGGCGTACTGACTCATTTTAGCGCATGGACAAGGCATATCAAACCTGTACATATCTTCTGCTTACTTTTAATTTACTCTTTTCCTTGCTTTAGAAATATTTCTAACACGAGCCCACAATATGAAAAAATTAAATTAAAAATAAACCTGAATTAAAATGAAACTAGCTAGTTATTTACTTGATAACCATGTACTTTTATCTTGAGTCATTTCTTTTTTTCACGCGGTCGAACTTAATAGTTTTTCAGCTAATGAAATTTTCGTCCTAGAGTGAATTGAAATTTAGAAGGTGGTTTATGCGGAAAGAAAAGGAGAAACCAGAGAGCGGAGAAACTCTCCAAATGGACTCTAAGCTGACTCTACGTGTCCTTTACAATTTCACTAGTCCGGCGTGAACATTAAGGAAATTATCCTAACTATAGGCTACGATTCAGCTCACCTGGGAACACATGCATATTTCCCTATTCTCTTCCCTCCAATTCTTTTTTATTTTCTGTAGGTATAAGAGGGTCCTGAAGGGGTAAAATGGGAGCTGGGATTGGCCTTTTTTGGGCTGGGAAAATGGGATTTGATGCACT
>WUAP02152943.1:0-10686 GCA_015163945.2 Stichodactyla helianthus
CAACCCCTTGCTCTAACCACGGTTCACGTCGATTTGAAAGAGCAAAATAACCTAGTCTATCTGGTGCATTGTTTTCGTTGGTATTGATATGCTAATTCTTTGGAAGCGATAGACGAGTGGTCTAATGCGTTGTGCTTTGAAGACAGTTAGTCAAGTCCATAGGGCTGGGTTAGTACTCGGATGGGTGACCAATGATTGACTTGGTGAATTCACTTTTTTTATTATTTATTATTTTTATTTTTTGCATTTATTTTCGATTTTATATTTCTTTCTTTGGGAAAAGAAAAGAAAAGAAAAAGAAAATTAAGACTATAAGAGAAAGTCTGCTGTTATTAATTCTGAGCATGTAGTCCTTACCAATTCGAACAACACTCGTCTATATTCCTTAGTTTTCTTGTATTCCTTGTGCTGCTGTCCCCTACAGATGCATTGCGAACTCGACTAAAACCTAGTCCTCCTCTCGATTCTATTTCGTCCACAAAATCAATCCCAGTATCCAATGCAAGATGGCGGTACTTTCTGTCTTAAAATGCAACCCCACAATTCTGTGCGGCACGAGTTCGTTTCCAGTACTCCATTTAATTTCGGAAAGGCGAATAGAGCTTTACTTTGAACAAAGCCAGTGGATTTGTGGATGTAAGACAAGGGGAGAAGCCCTCGGCCCAGTCTTTCATCAGTTGATGACACAGCTAACCCAGCACTAACAAAAACAATACATAAATGTATGTATAACAAAAGCGTTTGCCACACAGGCTAATTTATTCGAACAGTAGAGTTTCTTGAAATGCTTTACTTTGAACAAAGCCAGTGGATTTGTGGATGTAAGACAAGGGGAGAAGCCCTCGGCCCAGTCTTTCATCATCTTCATTTCCAGACCATTTACCCAGTTTTAGAGTTAGTCTGGAAAAGTACTTAGCATAAAAATTTTCCGTGACTGTACAAGATGAGTTTTCGGTGATCAAATTACTCGTACTCCAGAGTAACTGCGTGACTTGTACTGATAAAACAATCACAAGCAGCCCAAACTCATTTTCTGGCAATATTTAACACATCAACATTCAGCTACAAATACAACAAATTTGTAGTCTCTAAAATACAATTGTTGTCAGTAAAAATCACAAAATACATTCCATGTGCCTTGAAGAGTTGCTTCAATCATATAAAGCCTTAATTCAACGTAAGTTTTGATATTTAAAAAACGTTGAATTAAGGCTTTATTTACGATTGAAGCAACTCTGCAGGCGCATGGAATGTATTTTGTGATTTTTACTGACAACAATCGTATTTTAGACACTACGAATTAATGTTGTATTTGTAGCTGAATATTGATATGTTAAATATTGCCAGATAACGAGCTTGTGAACTAACAAAACGTGTTTAAACATATCAGGCTTGTGACTATACTAACCTCAGAAATTATACAGCCATTCTACATCCAAAGAACTGTGTAACTGTGTTATCAATATTAGAAAGCAAAATTGGAGACGTTGTGAATTCAACTGTTTTGTTCAATTTTAGAGTCATAAAAACACACAAAACTTGGCGAAACAATAGAATAGGAATTCCACTTTTCTTCGTGCAAAGGAAACAGCCATTTCTCTTTCATAAAGTTGGAATTTCTTACCTTGAAATTTTAGGTTCACGAGGAATTAAATTTCAGCTCTTACGAGGGTTTTACTATATCTACTTGAAGCTGGTATGTATACTGTCTGTACTAATATGACCAACCTCCCCGCGTGAAGACGATAAACTAAACGACACCGCTAATCAAGACAGGTAATGTGATCTCTTAGCAACGGATAGCTTGACCCGAAAAGTTGTCATTCAACACAGCTTTCGATTGTTTGCGTAAGACTTCTCACAATAAGTTGCACACAGATTTATTATTTTATTTCCATTATTTTTATTTATTTGTTTATTTATTTATTTTGTGAAAGTATTTTCGAAACATACAACTATATTGTCAGAAAGATAAGAGCCAGTTGGTGATATCTGATGACGTTTATTTTCCATTTATCATGTCACGCACTGCAACTGGTCCCGACATCCTTTGCAAAAACGAGAGAGTGAGAGAGGGTAATAAAAGACTGTGTTTTAACGCGCATCTTTTAATTTTAATTAATTTATTCCCTAAAACCAAAAAATTACAAACAGAATAAAATAAAATGCAATAAAATGACAATTCCTGCCCAACATGGTGGCCATATTGGAATGTAACCAGGCCTGGGTATGAAAGAAAGGCTACCAAGCGAGCAAGACTCCAAATTTGGTATTATCATTCTGAACATAATATTATAATGTACAATATTTAACCGATTCTTGGAAATATCAGTGTTCTCACTCTCCTGGTAAAATAAAATTTCCAGACATTTTCCTGGGGTCATATTACTGGCAAAAATCCCATTTTATACTGACTTAACTGAACACAAAAAAGGATTGTATACGGTTTTAGGATCTCTCTAGCAAATTCTAAAGGAAATCCCAATTTCTAAAAATGTTTTCTTTGTGGCATAAAAATTCCCCGACTTTTGGTACATTTTTAAAAATTGGCTGACCAAATACAAAATTCCCTGACAATTCCGTTATCTTGAAAACTTTCTAGTTCCATGACTTTTCAAGGTGCGACATCAAACTGAGACATCCTCCCAGTGAACGCCGATCGAGCGAGCGAGTGGCGACCAGTTTCATTGTATTTAAACTCCATTTGTTTGAACGTTCAATTGAACGGTTAAACGAACGGTTTCATCCCGGCCTTCGCTTCCAGTATTCTTCTTTCTTGTGGTCATTTTGTAGTTGACACGCGTTGTTTCGAAGTCGTCGCTCGAGCTGCTGTCTTTCCAGAAAAATGTGTGGCGTAGAATCCTCGAGAATGCCAAATAGAATTGCCTGTTCCTGACGCAATATATGATGGGATTAAAGACCGAGTTGGAGTAATGAAAGATCTTGACGGTCATGACTGCGCGCATGTCCCAGACAAATGTAGTGCACGATGGACAGTAGGTGTACAGTAAAGATATGATAAAAAATGGCATCCAGCAGATCACGAATATGCCTATGACTACTGCAACCGTGTACGCTATGTGGAGATCCTGAGAATAAAGGAAAAAATTTAAAGCTTAAAAATCCCGGAAAATGATGAAAAATTATCTCAAAAAAATTCTTTTATAGCATCCTCCGAACGCGTCTGTATTATCTTTTGGACCAGTGTCGAGTGCCTGAGAGAGAGACGCGTGCTGAAGGGTCTACGTCTTTCTACTGTTGCTTGATTGTCATTGTTCCGATAATGCAGAATACACTATTATTCCAACTAAAGTAACCGATACTTACGCGCGCGCTTTGCATTTTTGGGGTTGTAGTCAGCTGTTAACCCATATTAGCATGGGCGATTTTTCAAGATTCTGTAATTTATCTACGTTATTTGCGATCTTATGACACATCACCAATGCAAACATAAAGTAGAGAGGTTAACGTGTGACCACAACTCCCAGAATGAAAAGCATGCGATAGCATCGGTGACGTAATAAGGTGAAATCCGCCTAAAGATTTACGCAGACCAAGAGGATTTTAGGCTCAAGGAAATAGAACACGAATATGGCGGACAATAATCACGTGACCTGTCTGTGCACGTGACATATTGGTACTAACTAACCTTCTTGAAAGATCTTCCTCTATGTGCAGCAATACTCTTTCTTGCTGTGATAAAAATCAAGAAATACGCTACAAATATGACGAACAAAGGCGTGAAGAAGAACCCACTGGTGATGAAAGTGATAACAAATGTCTTGTTCCCACCAGTGGAAGTCTTGAGGACAGAAGAGAGGATCCCCAATGACCAGGACATGACGATGGCTGAATATAGTACAGCTATGGAAACAACAAAACAAGCTGTACAATTAACATCTCTTTAAGGTGATCTTACACAAGACGATTCGCAACGACGATTTTTCGCGCAACAATGTTGCAAGTGATGTTGCATACACGACTAATTATTTCGCTGGGAAGAGCAGCCATTTTGAAAGCTTTCTGGTAGCAGAGAAAGTATGGAATGCCTTGTTCTGTAAAAATATCATTTCCCCCTCAATTCTCTTATTTTTTCCCTGTCAAGCCGCAGTTTTTCCCTGTCAAGCCAAACAATCCATACATGCCTTGCGGTTGCGTTTCGAACCAAGTTAGGCCCGATCCACACGCCGCTCTACTCATGTGCCGAAGCTAATTGATGAATTAAGAGCGGCGTATGAATCAGTTTGGTCCGACAGTTTCAATTTAGTATATACGGCAGACTCATTAAGTTCGACCGGGCTTGCCGCATTAAGCGACACTGGAGTGGCAGGTGATTCATACGGCTCTCTTCTCATGTGCCGAGCCAAATGCATAAATTATGCACAATAAAAATCTTCCCATAATTCTCTCCGGTATTCCTTTGCGCATGTCTAAAGCATTCTCACATGGACATATAATTTAGTTCGACACATTAAATTTGTCATCTGAATCAGCAGTCTCTCCAACACAATTCGGAGTGGAACCAAATTAGGTTTGGTACATTAGTGGAGTGGCGTATGGATCGTGCCTTTAACTACTCGGTTTTTACCAGCGATTAGTCATAAGGGAGAGCAAACATCACAAAGGAGCCCGGAGTCATTAAGGTAAAGTGGCTTTTATCGCATGTCGAAAAGGAAGGACTATCGACGCCTCCAGGGCGACAGAAATAACTTTCTTTAGATAAATGGCTACCTTTTTTTATTCTCATGTGCTGGAGCGGCGCCACTATGGCGTAACATCTCTCCAAACTGATACACGTTAGATGCATGATAGAAGACACCCCGGAGACCATATCGATCGCCTGGAAAGCATTATATAGCGGGTTGAGAAAGTCTTCCGTAACTAGAACATACATCCACATCGGCACTGAAAATGTGCCAACTATCAGATCAGCTACGGCTAACGACACGATGAAATAGTTGGTTTTCGTCTTGAGTTTTGGGGTGGTGAAGAACGCAGCGATGACCAGGACGTTCCCCAGTGTGATAGCAATACTTAGAGGGATATAGATCCCTACATAAACATACGCCCAGACTCTGTCTAGCTTGTACTGTGGAATAACAGCTGAGGAACCACCGTAGCTCAACGTTGAATTAATGCTTGAGTAATTCATTATTTTCAAAACCTGAAAAAGAGGGAACTGCAACGTTAAAATCCGCTAAATTAACCGGGTGTTGAGACCTACTCTATTTGGTTGATTCTCGTGCAGGTATATGAACAAATGGACCTCTTTACTTTGGGCGTAATGTTTTCCCATTCCAGACCATGTGTCATCCCATGTACTAACAACATAGGTTCTCTCAATTTTGTTGAAACGCTGCTTTTACCTTTTATAAACTATCGGCAAACTCTGTCCGGATTTCTGCAAAGAGTTTTCTATGACGTCATCGGAATTAACCGCAAGTAGACTCTGTTTTTCAGCCAATCATAGCGCACGTTTCGGCATTGCATAAAAATTGCGAAATAAAAACTCAAATCCATCAGTAAAGTCAATTCGTAAAACTATATCCAACGCATTATCTCGAAGGGAGACTAAATGACCATACCTGAAACTCCCTAAGGCAAAGTATGATGTATTTCGAGATATGGACTAAATGAGCGTCAATAATTTATATGGAGGATGAACGATCCAATGATCTGAAAGGCAAAGCTACTTGGAGAATTAACTGGATTTGTTGTACCCTTCGTGGGCTTAAAAGTCACTCCAACTAATCCGTTTGAAAGAATGCACTCAGAGTGTTTTAATTTAAATATAAGTTTACTGACTGCAATCGGCAAAAATATATATGCGTATTCCGTTGCTACATCGTCGGTTTTCTTACAACTTGGGAGAACATTTCACTAACACAACTGGATTTATTTCGGCCAAGAAAACATTAAAAAAGTAAATTACTAATGCTAATAAGACAACAGGACACAAAGATTTACGGCCCTCCAATGTTACTTTTTTAATATGATTATAGTAATATCTAATCATCGAATACTCCTTATACGCTTATTTCAAAAAACGTTGTCACAGCCAAAAGCGACGAACAACAAGCGATATGTCGGAACTGAAAGCAAACGTCGCTAGTATTAGCTGCGTTTTCGGGTACACATTTGAACTTGGGAAGCATAGCCTGCCATTGTACAAAGACTAAAATGACCGTATCTGAATGGATGAACTACTGGAAAATCACCAAAGTCCTTGTGGTCTTGGTAGCTTCTTGCTTGCGACTGCAACAACATTTTTTGAAATAGGTCTATTTGATACTGCAAAACGTCGTAACTAATTTCTTTCTCTATAAGTTCAGCTTTACAAATCTAAGTTTTTGTTTGTATGAAAAACTTCATAAAGCATCGACAAGAACTGGTCGCAAAAATCATCAGTGAGTCTTGTTTTGCTCTCGTAAAATGAGCGGTTTACTTACTTTCCCTCAAAAATGACCACTAAAATGAAATATTCTTGTTACTTGTTGACTTACCTTGGCCTTTTTCATAACATTCATAGCCGTTTTTTGGAAATTTTAAGGCATTTCACTCCGTAATCTGTACTCCCTAGTTTAGTTTTTAAGTCCAGGTGTGAAAAATAAAGGCGAAAGATGTCGTTTATGGGGACTAGGACCAGTTTTAATAAACATTGTTAGACCAGATTGGATCATACTGCGCAAACGTACTCACAATCATCACAGTAAGTAAGGGAATGATTTATCGCCGGGGGGTCGGAGGATTTTTGATGTGACATTATAAGAATTACCTGTTCTTTCCTGAGGCACTCTGGGGTTCATTTTTGAACAAATTTACTGACAAATGTATGTGACCCCCCCCCCCCTTACTGTCTGTCGTTTTTTACTGCTCCCACCTCACGTTCGTTGCAAAACCTTGTGAACCCCTCCCCAAAAAAACCTCCTCCCCCTTACCCCTTAAGGCCTTAAATAATGACCGGTCCCTTGCGAACAGCAGGTGATATTTCTGATGCTAAAAGCTGCCAGTATTGGTCATCTATCGTATGGACTTTTCCTATCTTGAAAGTGTCTCAAAAGTTCATTTATTGTACATGAATATGAAAATAGAATTAATTACCGGGTCACCAGGCCCCATCCCACGCAGGTACCATACCCACAGGGATCCCATTCCTTTTAGAGCTCCACAGAGTATCAAACTTATCAATCATAATGAATATTCTGTTTTTATTAATTAGTTGTTTTCCCTTGATTTCTTACATTCTATTTTTTTTTTCTTTTTCCTTTCTTTCGTCTTTTCTTTCATTTTATTCTATTTCCCTTTCAATTTTGTTTTACTTCTTTGTTTATTTTAAACTCTTTTCCTCTTCTTAACTCTCTTTTTAATTTATTTAACTTATACTTCCTTCCTCAGTCCTCTATCTTACTTTTTAAATTTATTTATTCTTTTTTTTTTATT
This sequence comes from Stichodactyla helianthus, assembly GCA_015163945.2. Classification (NCBI taxonomy): domain Eukaryota; kingdom Metazoa; phylum Cnidaria; class Anthozoa; order Actiniaria; family Stichodactylidae; genus Stichodactyla; species Stichodactyla helianthus. The sequence continues at coordinate 7,441 of WUAP02152943.1, forward strand.
TCATTAATTTTTAGGTTTGTAATTTGGTTGGATGTCATTCAAACTAAAACCTTTTGATTTTCTTATTATTCGTAGCAACTTTAATCACAATCTAAGCTGTCAACCCGTCCGTGTGTTAATCTAAAACTGACCACAAGATAAGGCCGTTTGACGCAAAAAAAGGCGCGAAAAGGATCAAAAGTGTAGTTGAAGAAAAGTCACAATGTGAAACTACGACTATAATTTAAAGAGATGATCGTTTCTTGCGAAAGAATATTTATAAATGACTTGACGAAGCAGGCCAAAATACAAAAAAGATAGCAGGATTTAAATCATAAAGGTTGAAGTAAACTCGATTGATTATAAATTAAGAGGATTTCCTGAATTCACTTGGTGTAAAAATAAGATATTTTGACTAAGATATTTTGCTGTTCCGTTTGTAAAATACAATTTGTCTGATATTGTAATCGTATTTATCTATTCTTGGATGTTTGGGAGTCCAATTCACGACACTTCCGCTGATATTTCGTCTATATTTCTTCATTCAAGCTATGTGTTTTTGTAGAATGTCACTAAACTTCTAATCAATGCCAATTCAAGAAGACTATAACAGCTAAACACGAGTCACGAACACCGACATGTTTGTTCCTGGTGAAGGAAATGTCGAAAAAATCATGAAATAGATAGACTCGTTTTTACTCTTTTTGACAGAAAATTCTAAATTGCTATCAATAGATGAAATAGACATTTCAGATGCATGCTATTGCAGAATAGCTAATCTCTAAGAGATAAAATCCAGGTTGAAATAAATAAGTCAATCTTTCTTCTTAAAAATCTTAATTATTATTGCAATTTTTTTCCTTTTGAAAATGAAAAATTAAATAAAAATAAATGAAAATAAAAAGAGAAAAGTTTAGAACTACAACATTTTTATCACGAATAACTCACCGTTTGGATAAAAATGACCTTACTTTGTTGGCTTTTTTGGAGTTTTTCGTAAATTTTGCGTGCTCTTGATTGAGAAATCGCAAGGCAGCGCACTTGAGGACTCTACACTCGCTGTAAATGTAGAACAATATGGGTTTGATCCTGTGATTCAGCGCGTGGTCTGGGTAAATATTTTAGAATAATAATAAAAAAAAATTCAGTCTTCATTATCATCTCAATCTGACAACTATATATGAAAATGAGGGGAAAAACTCAGTTCGAAAAAAACAAAATGTCCACCATATTTTTGGCCTGTAATTGTTTTGAGAAAATGAAATTCCCAATGAAACGGGAATTAAGCATCTGCTAGGGAAAATGAGTTAAAACGACTGCTCATCCAACTACACAATCATGATGAAAAATAAATCCCAAATTGTTTCGGTATTGATTGGGATTTCAAAAAGGATTGTCCTTTGTTTCCTAGCTACGGTTTTACGAGATTAGTATGACCACTGATAAAGGGCTTTCAATTAGACATAATGTATTTAGATTTTGCTTAAGAGTTTGACTGTGTGTGACACGCGAAACTAAGTCTCACAAGAAAAATGATCATCAATGGAATTCATTTTGCATGGGTCCATGTTAAATCTGGTGTCCCTCAGAGATCGATTCTTGGTCCAATTCTATTTTTAATTTACTTAAATGATATGCCTAACGTAGTTTCAAAATCTTACATTTGCGGACGATTCAAAATGTTTTAAGCCTATTTACTCAATATCTGACTCTCCTATCTGGGTTCCCCAGTCCGTTATAAGTGATATTATGCTTCAGAGAAGAGCCGGTCGCTTCATTTGGATTAGAAATTAAATTTATCCTATAAGGACCGCCTTGTTGAGTTTAAACTCTTACCTCTTAACTACTGGTTTGAATATCTAGACCTATTTTTTTTTTAAGTGTAAGTCAGGCCCTGTTAAGGTTAACTCAGCTAAATAAGTACTCTTCAGTAAGGGGCGCTCTAGTCGCTCAAAGTCTGTTTTTTGCTTGAACACTCAAACCACTAGAATAGATACTTTTCGTGACTTTTGACTTAATAGGATAGCAATTATGTGGAACTGTATTCCTGACAATATAAAAGTCTGCTAGTCTTTGAACTCATTTAAATGCCTACTTAAGTCGAGAAATTACTTTACTGGGTTACCTTTGGTCTTGTTTTTTTTTTGCATGGCAATAGGCATCAAAGCTCACGAAGCATCATGGGAATTCGAGTACAGAGGAAGTGAAACAAAGAAATCAGAAGATCTTTGAGCTAATTTTTACTCAAACATCTTCTATAAAAGATTTTATCCTTTTCTTGCAGAATATATAAGAATCAACTGTTTGTTGAGTTTTTATTGGATGCCAGCACGAGTTTTCAGTTTCCCATCATGCTTTGTGCTAGAAAATCCAGCTCACGCACACTGCCTATTGTTGGTTTTTATGTGACATGGTTTTTAGCGGCCATGGTGGTTGAACATTACAAAAGACCTTCGAATTCTTTTATGTTATCCAACTTGGCGGTCATGTTCTTTTGTTATCTTATTCTCCTGGGAATGATTGGAAACCACGAACAGAAGGACAAAACATTGGTTCCATTTTTATCTAAGGCCCAGTTCAGACTTCGAACATTTGTCGCGTCGAACTAATTGCCTTCGAGGTTGAGCGCCGTTTTTTCTTTTAAACTAGTAGAATTAATAGAGCTGATGTCTTATATAGTAGTCCTCGGCGTTTTCTTAGCTGTTGTCCTTAACGGGCAATTAGATTCGACGCGGCGAAAGTTCGATGCCTGAACCGGGCAATATAAAACGCGTGCGCATCTCTTTCTACTGTGATATAAACATGTTGAGAGATCTAGAGCACAAGAAAAGCGAGCTTAGGAACACGAGAAGTAGCCTAGCGTTTCTATTGCTTGTCGAGTGCTCTACATCTCTCGGAGTGTATATCACATTACAGAGACATAAGCGATCGTTTTATATTGCTTTTATAGAATATTTTTTTTGCTGTTTTATCGCGAACGTGTCTCCGTCCTCTGATATAAACACGGTAGCCAGACAATCAGCGCGCGTATTATTAATTTCAGCAAATTGCCAATTACGAATGAAATGAGTAAATTCAAGAGAGCATAAATATTTATGCTCTGTTGTTAAATTTTTGGCCAGTAGTTTGTGGTATAATAGACTGTTTTAGCATGAGTACGCGGCCTTCAATCAGGACGTCGTGCTCGGCCAAAAAGACTGGTACGAGGTAGATTTCCCGCGTCTTGTATCTTTGACGTCGCGTCCGCAACGTGAAAACAAGCACTTT
>WUAP02152954.1:0-10682 GCA_015163945.2 Stichodactyla helianthus
GGCTCGTCCTTATATAACAATGTAATATGATCTAAGATTCTATTTACATCACGTATCTGGACAAGTTTAACCCTAGTGGTTTGAATGTTTAGGTTAATTATTTGAAAGAGGCCTGTCGGACAGGAAATCACAAGCAATTCCCTAAGTCAAAACAGTCTCGGTTACAAAACTAAACATGCTCGACTTGCAGAATCATGCAAAAATACATTCAAATAAATAAATTCTTATTTCTAAATTTCTGTTGCATAACAGTTTAATGATCCCGAAGTCCATTGTATCAGATTAGTACATAGCTCAGTGCACGATGGTACGTACTGAAATCAAGACTTTGGCAAGTACAGGACTCACTCAATCATACCTTGGGAAAAGCCTATTCAGCTATTGTTCTGACTTTAAAGTGCTTAGTTACCGTTGCTATGTGTCACAGGATATGGTGTTTATCACTTGAACAGTCATAATTTAATTTTTGCATGCTATTTTTTTTTTTGTTTGTTTGTTTGTTTGTTTTTTCATGTTTCACTTCCGGTTTTTTAATGCTTAGGAAGGCGTACGTACAGAGAAACTATCCATCTTCTTTATAGCCGATCTTGGGCTCCATGTGGTCATATCGCGCTGTTAAATTTAAGCCTTCCGCTTCTCAGAATTCTCCTGTTCCCCCACCCCTCCCCTAAGAAAATTCTTCTCCCTTGAATAAACAAGCTACCTTTCCCTTCACAAATTGCTATTGTAGCACTATCCTCTGCTTTTCCTGTCTTGGCTGCCGTTTCAATTGCCGTACTTTATTATGACGTTACACTAAGAACCATGGTCATGATCTTGGGACAAAACAGTAACAACACAAAGAAAATCCATATGAAATAAGTTTTGTAGAACGGAGAAAAGCGGTAACAGCCGCCAAATACAGTAAATATTGTGTATTAAACATCAGTTAGTACATCCTATATAACCAGACAATTTAAAGAGTAAACTTTTCTCAGCAGAGCGAATTTTGTTTCAATTTCTATTGTTCTGGACGATTCTGTCCCCCTCATAAACAAGCCGCGACGTCATTATGATATAGGGCAATTACGCATTTCGTTTTTTAAAACCATAGCTTACTTTAATTCGTTTGATTAGAACTCGTGCTTGGCCTGAAAAATGGTGTTTTTAACCTGCAATCGACCCCCGTGGCGGCCACCTATCTGTCCTTTGTGATACTATCACCGGTTTGGAGGAGATTTATGCCTCCCTTGGAGCTAAGGAAGGTGAGCTGATTCAAAATACCGCATTTCTGCTGTTGCTGCTAAGGAACCGGTCATTATTAATGGTGGGGGGGGGGGGGGGGGGCATATTGAGTTTTACTTGCATGAATTTTGGTGACCCCTCCCCCTAAATTTCCCAATGTCTCTCTTAGCCCCTTCTTTTGTGAAGCCTAAAATATGCTGACCCTCCCCTCCCTCCCACAAAGCTATTTGTACCGCCGCCTCCTCTAATTAATAACCAGTCCCTATTTTTAAGTTTAATTTTTTAACTGCAGTGCAATATCTCTCCCCCCCCCTCGCCCTTTAGGTATATTTTAGAGTTTTAAAGGAGCAGAACGAAGCAGTATAGTTTGAAAATCACATTCTGCAGAAGAGGGAGTTGAGTTGAGTCATAAGAACAGGCACTAAAAAGCCCCTCCTCCTTTTGTGCTGCCGTTAAAGCTATACAAGATTAGAGAGCCGTTTTAACAGGAAAACAAATAGAGGTTCTCGAACCGAAGAATCTGAAATCTGGTATCTCACGCCTTTTTTATTCCTTATACTACGAGATTGCAAGTTATCTCTTTCTATATACTATGGAAGAGGATTTTCTGCAACCATTTGCCATCACATTTTTCCCGGGGGGCGAGGATTTCCTACTTCTTTCTCACGTCAACCGTTACCGTGTTTTCATTCCAGCCAATGGTGGTGTACAATTTTGTCTGCGCTCTTGCCAGTCTGTACTCTGTAGTGTACATCGTCATGTCGTTGATACCCAACTGGCCTCAGTCTCTATTCGATACGACCGAACATCCGTACGTCAAGCATGCTATGTATGTGTACTGGATGACCAAGATTATCGAGTTGTTGGACACAGTTATCATGATTCTACGACACCGAACTAGACAAATCTCTTTTCTGCACGTGAGTATATGATTTACTAAAATGCCACGTCCACAGCAAAGGTCCATACATACTAAGGGTTTTGCTCCAGGGGCAAGCTTCAGGGTCATTAATTTGCACAACAAGTACATACGAGAGAGCATGCTGCTGGAGCTTGCTGTATGGTGTGGTCATGTTCGGTGATATTTAACCAGTTTAATAATATCAGGGAGCGTGAACCAGGGGTAAAATTCTGCTCCCGCCACAACCTTTTTTACATGAAATCTTTGGTACACACGAAGGAGCAAAACCCAGTGTGCATAGGCCCTAATGCGTTTTTGAAAGGCTCCATTTTCCTCTTGCACTGAAAACTACGGTGGCCCACAAGTATCACGGCAAACTCAATCATCGAGAGTTTCGCGACCACACTACCATTTTTATAGCGTTTTCATAAACTAGACGAGGGGGAAGAGAGGAGGTGGTCGAGAGTCAAATTTAGAGCTGCAAATGACGTGACCCTTTATTCCCATAAACGGGAATAAAATGTCATGACCCTCCGTGTGGGTTTGGACTAAATTTTCATGAAGACCCCTTTTTCAAGCATTTAATGCCCAATCTGATCCTGCCTCGGCATATTTTATGTGAGCCCCTATCGTCTTCCTTTTGTTTACTTTTAGATGACCCTCCCACTTTCTTTATCCTTCCCTGGCCCACTCCTTCCTTTCTTATTTATGAGAACTCCCTAAAACGATCAAAAATGCAGATATGATCGGAAATAACACAATATTATCTGCGCATGACAAATACAGACATACCGGTGATATTTCTGGCATCACACATTGACACCGAATGACGTCAGCATTTTCAAAAATCTCCGTTTTCGTCTGTCCATGTCAATAATAATACAATAGGACTCCGTTTTCAAATGTCACCACTATGGAGAGCGTTTTCAAATGAATGCGTATGAAAACATTCAGTGTTTTCGATCGTTTTAGTGTGGACTCAAGGCCAAAACGCGTAGAAAAGTATGCGTTTTCAAACGAAAACGTAATAGTGTGGACGGGGTCTAAAAAGGCCGTTTAATTACACTGCAGCAATGTTGGTTGAAACAACATTTCTCCGCGTGGCCTCGCATTCAAAATTGTTAGGGCACTAGTTGGTGGGTACGTAGACAAACACGACACAAAGATCGTTCTTTCTGTTTCAATCCAAGTTACCCGAGCTATCACAATACAGTAATCACTTCGGCTCTCATGCTTCTAGGTCAACTAATTATATGTATAAAGGAGGAGTTGACACTTAAGATACTCAGAAAAAAAAAATCTGTCCGAACGGGATTTGAACCCATGGCCCTATGTACACCGAGCGGATGCTCTACTGACTGTGGTATAGGAAGGAGTTAATGGCCTTGCTCCCCTAAGAGTCCTTATAGCTCAGTGGGTAGAGCATCCGCCCGGTGTACGGTAGGCCATGGGTTCAAATCCCGTTAGGACAGATTTTTTCTGAGTATCATATTATGTGTCAACTCCTTTATATAGTATACTTTCCATACAGCACCTTTCTAACTAATTCTATTAGGTGGCTTTTCTCTTATAATGCTTAGCCAGATAGGCCAATACGGCCGTGTTTTGGGGATCTTAATCAGGTTGGACGGTGCCTTTTCCAACATGATTGGTTGAATGAAAACAATATGCCAATCACCCGAAGGGTGGCCAACGAAATAGAGGTCAGCTGATGCATTACTCAAGAAATGCCAAGGCTAAACAAACACGTTACAATGATCCTTTGTATTTTCGATATCCCTAATAGGACATTTGCACTATAGCGTCATTGACCTCTACTACCAGAATCCCTTGCGCACTTTCTTTTGTTTAACTAATTAGCACCAATTGAAAGAAAATACGCGAAGCATTCTGGTAGTAGTGGTCAAATGACGCCATCATGCAAACGTCCTATTAATCCTATTCTTTGGAAACGGCATGATATCTCTTTAGAACTAAGCTAGGTGAATGTAATAAGACAAAGCCAACGAGAATGTTCATATTCCAACTAATGCAATCAAAGCAGAATCTGTAGGCTGAAGATAAACACCAGATACATTACCACTTACTGGAACATACTGGAACATACTGGAACACACGGATACAAAGGTCACGGAGACTAAAGAAGGGGAATTCCCTAGTCATAAAAGTAACTAACGCAAAATAAATAAATGTATTGTAGTTAAATGCGCTAAAGAGCGTGGTATAACAAAATCTTCAGAACAAAAGGTTTTCATTCTCTTGGCAATGAACATGGCTACCATGGTTAAAGCCTATGCACGCAAGAAGAACATTTGAGCAATTCTGGACAAAAATGTAACTGATTAGAAACGTTAGTGCTATTGTTTATGAACCAAGGAACTCCCAAGCACCCGGCCAAACATAGATGAAATATAATAGTGTTGACATTAGTGGATTTGATGATATAGATATCACGATTTCTCTCTCTGTACTAGCATCAACATATCTAAACATGTATAGCTAGCCATACCACATTCCCCTGTTTCCCTTGCTAACAAGATCTAGTACCACACCTCCTAGCCTAGTGTTGATAGTGTACCTATCTACTCACTCACGGTATATCTCTTCTCTCCAAGGTCTATCACCACACCTCAATCCTGTTGATAGCAGAGTACGGCTATGTAAGGGGTGCACGTCCCGCTATGGGTGTCATCTGTGGTCTTAACTCCTTGGTACACGTATTCCTGTACTACTACTACGGACAGACAGCGCGTCGCCCCTCTAACAGACCCATGTGGAAGAAAGCGCTGACCGAACTGCAGCTGACACAGTTCGTCATTGGCGTCGTACACCAGACAGTGGGCTATACCTATTACAATTTCTGTCTATATGGTATAATATACGAGATGACGATGATTGTGCTGTTTTCTAACTTTTATTATCATGCTTATGTCAAGAGTGCTCCTCAACAAAAAGTCAAGAAAGTAGAATAAGAAAACAATGTTGAATCTGCTGTTAGCTAGGTAGTGATTGAGATTACAAGGGGTTTCGAAGCAGTCTGGAATAAATAAATCTCTTTATTTAAGTGCCTAGTCGTTCTAGCGCTTTCGCACTAATTGGGGGCACTATCACTCACACATACTATCAATACATTGACTGTTTTAAGCATACAACTCTCAGCTCACATGTTGATTTTTACGGAGGGAGGAAAACCGGAGAACCCGTAGAAAAACCCTCGTGGCAAGGGAAAGAACAACACATCTAAAAAAACTCTACTCACATGTGGCATTTGCAGGGCTCGAACCAGTGACCCCACCCGTTGGATCACAGTGGTGAGAGGCGAACGTTTTACCGCTACGCCACCCATGCCACCCAAATATTAAGAAATTGCCATCCCCGTCCACCGCTAAATGGAGATATGCGGCATTACTGATCCTCCTTTGTAAGAAACGAGTTTCATCCGTAGTATTGGAAACCCTTGTGGATCTCGCGTTTTTTTCAATTGTCAATTAATTGTGGTACTTATGAATTCTGATATTGAAATTGTATATGTGGAATTCTGTACATTAAATTTAAAAAATGACATTTCTAAACTAGAGCCAGCCGAATTGGATAAAGCTATATTTAACTGTCAGGGTCATCAGAGTAGATAAAAAGCCATTTTAGTGTCAGGAACATAGTTAAGGAAGCCACTTATAGCCACGGAAGAAGCCATTTTAGTAACAGGATGAAAGCCAAATCAGTGTCGTTTGGAAGCCACTCAAGTGCCGGATAGGAAAGCTTTCAGAAGCCGGCTGGAGGAAGCCATTGCCCAACTTATTGGAAAGTCGCGGGAAATTTCAAAACCGCAAATAGCCTACTTCCGAGTTCTCGTAAAAAAAGGAATGCGAGGCTTCGTACTAAGTCATGCTTGGTGGCGTAAAAAAAAATGATTCTTTTTCTTGACTTTTTCTGTTGCTTAAAAGAATATTTTTACGAGTGAAACGCGAACAAGTCAGAGAGAAAAGAGGCAACAGAACAAGTCAGTGCGCTTTCGCACCACCCGGCCCAGTCCTCTGATGTACCTCGGCCTCCTCTGTCTCCCATCCCAAAACCGTCATTAGCGTTTACAGTTCGCATGGCCGGATTACAAATCACACTATACTAGTAAATTAAACCTATGAACATTCTGACGCATAAAGATGACATCTAGACTGGGTAAGTTAGACATAAAGGTAGACGAGGTCGCAATCATAATGAACTGGAAAACGATTTACTTAAGCATGTTTACATAGCGTCCTTAATCGATGATTTCGAACGCCATTATTGGCTTAATTGCGCCTTCGATTTTTATGCTCTGAATTAACTCTTGAGCGCTCATTTGCTCCAAGATCTGCAGATTAAAAATTTCTTATTCGTAGGTAGTCTAGCTGTTGTTGAATTTTGATGCCTGAAGTAATCCAGTAATTCTCCACACTGCCGATGATGGCGGGCGTCAGAACACTTTTTTAAGTTATAGTTCAATAGATACTTTATTTTAACGCTAATGTTCAATCTAGATCTTTGAAAATGCAATCGATAACGAATGATAATTTAGCAAAAAGAAAATAAAAACCAACGTATTCCACGAACAGGCCAAGATCACAAAAGTCTCACCGCTGTCGTCCGGGTAAGACTTATCGTCACAGCAGGATATACAAGCAATCAAAGCTGTATGAATTACAGTACCCTACTGGCATTAAACGTCACAGCTTGTTGGTGAGGGGAACAGAATTGTCGCAGAATAATTACCAAAATAACTACTATAATTTTAAAATTTGTGGTAAGAAAAGTTTATTCTCAAATTGTCTGGTTTTATAGGATGTACTGATGTTTGTAAAACACAATATTTATATTATATATATCTATCTATATATATATATAGAAATACCAGGCCCATAGGCTGGGGGTGTTTGGACGAATTCCCCCCTTTTGCCGTTGAGGTCTGGTTGGCTCTTTACCTAAGTAAAATGAAGTTAAATTGAAAATGACACACTGACTATAGACTTAGTCAAGTTGTATTAACCTCTTTGAAGTCTGTCATTTCAGTCAGATTTCTATCATGTTACTGTAATCTGTAACCAGTCATACAGCGCACAGGTCCACCCTATTGGAAAACAACCCCCACCTATTCACAATTCAGCCTAAGGCCTGATCATGTAAACATGAACAAGTTTTGCTGTTTCCCTGGCAACAGCTCTGAGCAGGAAACAGTAGAATTTATTGACCAGTAATAAAACCAGAAGCTACGTACATCACTGGAAATGCAACCTCGATTAACTTTTGAAGGTGCAATTCTTATCACTGCACATTAAGCTTTTTGCTTTTTGGTTTGGTATATAGCTAATTCAATTAACGTTGTCACTGAAAAAAGCCTAAAGCTTTGAGAGCAGAATCATGAATTTTTTTTTTACTGTGACATTATTACAATATAAAACTCACTGTATGCCTGCAAATTCTACAACTTGGACACATATTCCTTATTTTCTTAGATAGCCTACAGCAAAGTTTGTTAGTAAACAAAAGATAGTTGAAGGCCTTTAGCCTTTAGCCTTTTTTCAGCGACAACATTAATTGAAATAGCTATATAACAAAACACTTAACACTCTGACGGAGACCTTGGAAAAGCAGTACTGGTTTTGTGCTCCCTTGACCATTACTGTTTCCCTCAGCTTCAACTCAGGAAACATCAGCAGTCTTGGGACCACAAAACATACTGTTTCCCTTACTCCCAGTAAATTAGTGTTAAATATAGCTATCAGCAACTGGGTGCTTAATTTTCCTATATTTCTGGTATTCTAGATGTACAGTCAATTCACAATAATTTTTAAGGAGAAGCTAGTACTTAATTGTATACACAACATAATTTTTATATTAGCTCTGTAAATTAAAAGGAAAATTATTCATTGTATTGATGATACAATAGGGACATTAGAGGGTCGAGGAGTGTTTGGGGGTACAAAAAAGCACCCCCCTCCCCCCAAAAAAGCAGTTATTATGTCCCAAATCTGAAGCAAAGAAATGAGTATCTTGTAATAAATGGCTTGTTTTTTAGAGCGTTATGAAAAATTCATCAGAACCACCTTCAGCTTGCAATCTGCTCCACTGGTGGCCGTTTATATTGCTCTCATCCCAACATCATTGCTATGGAAAAAGATGGTACCACCACTGGATCTGAGAAAGGTAGTTATGCTAGATCTAAATTAATATATCTTGCACTCACATGAAATCACTACATTTACTCTTCCATTTTATGTATGCAGCTAACTTTATGAAGCTTAGATGTTAAAACATTGGTTAAAAGTCACTTGACCATAAGGTTGAGGGTGTTTAAAAATTTCTTGTGTCACTGCCTTCACAGGCATCATCCTAAAGGTTTATTTACATGGGTAATTTTTTCTGTGATGCAAAATCACGTGTAAACTACTGGCAACTCTAAGGTGATTTTTATATTCATTTATGGCTTTATTTTCCACATTTTCATGGATTTTATTTCCTCTCATTTTGAAAAGGTAATTTTTTATTATTTTACAAAATGTTTATGCATGGCAAAACAATGTGGGAATTTTTTTTTTTTTTTTTTTTTTTTGCATTTCTAAAATATGTAGATTTGCTTTGCACAGTGATATAAACAATCATAGCTACATGGGGCTGCTTTAAACCATTTCAGGTTATGGTATTCTACAATTTCCTGTGCAGTGCCTTGAGTTTGTACTCTCTCATCTGTGTTATCATGACATATGTTTCTAATGGAGTGGAATCACTCTTTAAAATGGGAGATGATGACATGATAAAGCATGCTTTCTTGGTCTACTGGATCACTAAGAATATAGAGTTACTGGACACCATATTCATGATATTAAGGCACAGGCAAAGGCAAATATCCTTTTTACATGTAAGCATATTAAATGTTGATAAAAGTGAAAAGGTTCACAATAAATAATATATTATTTAATCTAGTATGGTCACAGTAATTTTACCCTAGTAAGTTCAAGAGGCCTTTTCACTTCAGTGTTTCTTGGTTACAGGTTTCTTTGTCATCTGCCTGGAACTGGAGTGAGATCACCTCTGGCATTCAGGGCTTAACAATTCACTCTAAGCTTGATTTTATACATTTTACAAATTACTATTGATGAGGGGGAACGATTACAAAATTTTTATCTGTTTTACATCAAAGTAACTGGGAGCGATTGCTCTGAGATTCTCCAGAGCTAGAGGTTTGTCTTAAAAGATGTACCAACAGTGCTTGACTCTTAAGCCTTTGGGCTATGGAGCTGAGAAGTTACATGTACTAGCCAAGAGATAACCCACTAGCTGGTGGTTCTCAATTTTTACTAGTTGCAGACTAATGGGACTGCTGCTAAGGTCCAGCACTGACAAATACCACATTGAATTGGAATTTAGGGGTTTATTATTGAAAAGGGAGAAAAACTGGAGAATCATGAGATTATTTATACCCCTAGTCATGCAAACAGCTGTAAATTTGTTAATTTTCAATATATGTTTTCTTGACTAATATAACACCTTACAGTGAGTCTTTGTAGGGTTGCTAAAATAAAGGTGCTCTTTCTAGTGCTGGTATAATCATATTTTAACTCATTCAAATCTGACGACACATTGGAGAAGGAAATTTTTACCTTTTACTTTTACATATCTATTTTTAAGTAGGATTTTAACACTCAAACAATGAATTTGACATGATAAATCGATTGTCTGCAAATTTTCTGCAGAAAATACTTTATATGTTGAGTTCGCAGCCAATCAGTGGCAAGAAGTAAATGTATTATCATAATACAGTACATTCCCATACTAATATTTTGACAATCTTTGTTTTCCCACAGGTCTATCACCACTCAACTATCCTTCTTCTCAGTGACTTTTCATACCACTTCTACCCCTGGCCATCCATAGGTTTCATGTTAGGATTAAACTCATTTGTACATGTATTTCTATACCTGTACTACGGTCAGTCAGCTCTCTATCAGACACAGCGACCATCATGGAAACAGCGTATGACTGAACTCCAAATGTTTCAGTTCTTTATTGGCCTGGTGTACTGTACTTACGGTTATCTACACTATAAGTTTTGTGTCTATGGTATTTTTTATGGAGTTAGTATGATTGCATTATTTGGTCATTTTTACTACCATGCCTATCTACGAGCCAAACCTGTTAATAAAAAACAGGAATAAGCATATTAAACAATTTTGTTATACCGGTATTCTTTATCTTCTTTTTTGAATTAATGCTTTAAGATATTCAGGAATTGTTTGTCTTAACAGCAAAATTAGAAAATTTTCTTAGAAAGCTATAATATACAGAATTTAATGCTGATTCCAAATAAAAATTATTTAAGAATGCTACAAGAATAAGCTCAAAGTTTTGCATTAATATTGGTTAACTAGCCAAATACAAACAAAATGCTTTTTTCATAAGTTACTGCGACTTTCGTTGTATCGTGTGGAACGATTTCAAAAATTTCAATCGGTTTGGGTTTTTCTTAGCCGTCAATCATCACTTGGGGGCGGGAGTTATGCGAATCCGTGAAAATCATTGGTTG
>WUAP02152965.1:0-10682 GCA_015163945.2 Stichodactyla helianthus
TGAGTGAGCGAGTGACACATTTGCATATCCAGAGTCCTCACAATAACTCGTTTCTATGCTTCGCATATCCACGAGTTGAAAACGCTGAAAAACGACTTTCTGTGCTTAGGATTAAAGTTTGTTGAGCTGAATAATTATTGAGTTTTGGTCTCCTCGTTTATATGTATTTATTTTTCTTTGTATCTTCAATAAAAACCATACAGTCTTCTCAAAGTCATTGCTTTGGCTGCCTGTGCGTCACAAAAAATAAAACGTGTGATCTGACATATGTTTTTTATCTCATTACTTACAGAAGGAGAAAACGTCACAGACCAAATGGCCGCTGTTGCTCTAGAAGATAAGGTACGTGCCGAATAACATCTACTAATATGTTCCTGTTTTGTCAATTTTTCACTTAAATGTTATTGTAATCTAGATAAGACAAACTGAGAAATTTTCTCAACTATATCTCGACCATCAACTCTAAGGACTTTTCTAGATTGAAAAAGCCGGGTCAAAAAAAAAATTTTTTTTTTTTTTTTTGTATATATAGCATGAAAGACTTCCGGATATAAGATATCCAAAAGCTAATAAGTCTGGAACAGAAAGATTGCGTCGATAACTTTCTTATACACATTAATCTAGAATCTAATATTTTTCACTTAGCCTTTGTCTGGGCGACTAGACGTCTACCACCAGGACCAATCACTTGTGAGTAAGAAACCAAACGTCACCAATTTCCCGCCAGAATTCCAACCAATCCCGTGCAAGCCTCTGTTCTTTGACTTGGCGCTCAACCAAGTGGAGTTCCCGTCGCTGGCAGAGCGCGTGGAGACCAAGAAAGCCGCGGGAATATCTAGTTATTTCAAAGGATGGCTCTGGGGTGGCGGTAGTTAACTGGGTCTTCTCAGATAGAGTAATAGGAAAGGTTATACCGATTTAATCTATAGGTAATCGTCGGAAATTCTTAAATTGCGGTTAAAAAGGACTTCCATATTGGACGACTTCCATATATGGATGAAATGTTTTGTTGATATTATCCAAAATGGCGGCCATGGCGTCACATCCAATCAAATATTGCAGCCATTATGTCGCATAGGATTTTGGATAATATTGTTTTGAACAACAACAGCAACCAGGAAGTCGGAGTGGACAAGATGGCATCTGATGCAAACGTATAGCTAATTTGAGTACAACGTCATTGCGAGAAAAGTTTCACGGGGGTGTTATACGGTGCAGTAGTCTTGCGAAACTTTCCCTTGCACACAAATTTCAGCTAAAAGTTTCATTGTGTAATAGGTCCTAATGTTTTCATTTTCGTGTTATTAAAAAGTGACGACAGTACGGAATTGACGACATCCGTCGATCCACGGTTTCGTCACGGTACGTCCATACTGTGAGTTTTCACACTCGAACGAAAATTGTTCTACTAGAGTATACGAATCCCGAACCCAAAGTCTACAAATAGTGTCAAAATATCGGAAAAAATGAAGATCACTGCCAGAGAGAGAGAGAGAGGAATGATGATGTCATTTTTGCGCACGAGGAAAGTTTATCCACGATACCTTCCTCAACAAAAACTACATTTTTGAAAAACCGTTTCATTTCTCGTAGTAATCTACAAAATGATTATTCTAGAACCAAACTATAGAAAATGAATAAACAATGTACTCATCAAAACTTTCTTTTTTTCCTTATTCAATACTTACTGGGAAGGAATTGATCTAAACCCTTATGACGTTTCATACCTAAACTACCAGAACTCTTTTCGAAATCTCTTTTCATATTCAAATGTTAAAACTCCTTTGAGAATACCAAGACAATAGTGAAAGTGAACATGACAAAAAAAAGCTACCGAAAGGGATTCCTGGGAGTGTAGGTATAAAACGTCATTATGGTTGAGGCCTATTCGGGATGTGCTCGAGTATATACGACTGCCCTTGCGCAATGTTGCGCAATAATTAGAAACACCTTTTCTTTTTACTTTTTCCTGCTAATTGTATATCATCAATACAGCGCAGCAAACCTATTATTTTCCTCCTAGAACATTTACGTTTAAAACAAAAGTTAAGACAGCCTTTAGAATAATAAGGCCGGAAGTCGTCTTCCATTACGAGTAACGTCACACTACAAGGTATCGGTGCACAAAGGGGTCACGTGATGAAATTTCGTTTGTTTGACGGTAAATAGCTTATTAAAGATGATTCCCATTTACGTCCTTTTCTTGCGTGGTCGTCCCCACTTATCGTTCAAATGATACCGGAACGAGTTTCTTGACATCCCCTTCTCCATGTGGGATGAGTCAAAGCATTCCTTATGACGTAATTATCTACCCATGCTCTTATTACTGAAAAAGACGATTGATGTATGAAATTGTGAATATTATCGCACTGTTTTCTCTCGAGAATTGCCATGTTGTGAAAACCTCATCTAAACTTAAACTAAGATATAGAATAACCAATAAAAGGAAATCTGTAACACCGTGAAAAAGTAGAAATATACTTAACTTTACTGACGTTTCAAGGCTTTCGCCCTTCGTCGGAGTAAAAGACAAAATAAATAAACTAAAATACTTAAATACCTCGAACGTCGGCATTAAGCCTATAAAGCCCTCGGCTTTTATATGCCTCCGTTCTCGGTATTTAACTATAACATAAACAGAGAGTTCTCGATCGTATGGCAGCCTGCAACTGGGAACGGCTGAGAGAAGTCTTCTATATCACCGATATTATGACAAAAAAAAAAACTCACCCGGGGAGATTCACGCACACCTGCAGTTTATTTAAGACTGATAAGGTCAATACAACACCAGCCCTACCCCACTCCCTTGGGAAACACAACCACTCAATCAAGTTTTTAACTAACACTTTCTCAGCAGGGGATGATTGGCCGATAGGAAATGAAAGATATCGCGTCCTCCCAGCCATCTTAATTGCTGCTACTATATATCAATGGATTCCCAATTGTCTGACTCTGTGCTCGCTTAATGATTCAGATGAACTCGCTCTTGAAAAAATAATACTGTAGTTGTAATTAGGTTTAAAATAATTCGAGAAAGGTGAAAAGACACGTAATTAGGCAAATTTTCTTGAAAACTCTGGTCGTTGAATTGAGGCTGGTACTCTCATTTTTGAACAAAAAGACTTATCAAGGAAAAAGTTGTCAATTTTGTCGTCTGCATGAGCATGAAAGGGCCGGTAACAACTTCAAATTGTCACAGGGGAAATCTAAATTACCAAGGAAAACTTACTCGTGTAGATGTTGTGAATTGAATCAGAGATCTAGACGTGCGAGGGAGTGAACTGATCTCGTACTTCCGTGAAAATGTCAACAAAAATTTAGATTTAATATAAAAATTATGCCAAGTACATAATTGACTGAGTTTTAATTGTGTGAATTTTGTCGGAGCGTATAGTTTTTCCGCGTGTTTTCCTAAAATTGTCGGTTTTCGTCTTGCGTTTTTTCTGTGTTTCCATTCATTTTAAGGAACTTTTTTGCTTTTGTTTGGTTAAACGCCGGTGTCTTTGCCATCACGTCTCTTGTTTTTAAGATAAAACTCAAAAACGAAAAGACAACATATAGCGAAAAAACACGCGGTAAAAACTAGGTCAAATATCTCTTTATTACCACAGACATATATGCATACTTTTTCAGTCAATGAAAAATACATGAAAATTCTTAATTTCGTTCCGGCGTAAAAAGAATATCGATGGTGCTTTTCTTTCTTCCTTTCTTTCTTTCTCATTCGTTTGCAACGTTTTAAATTCATCCAATGAGAAACCGCTTATTTTCCTCGAGATTTATCAATATAATCTACCGCTCAAGTGCCACCAGAAGCTGTGCCACAGATAAAGGCGATATGAACTGCATCTCACTATCCAAATATATGCTAATCCACCAGTTTTTATATTCAAGGCACGATCGAATGAGTGAATAATATATTCTAGAGCAATGCGTCCAGTAAATTAACCCGTACTCGAACCGTAAAGGCCAGGCTATTGTTTTACTGCATTGTAACCACGAAAGTCCTCAATAACTTCGAGCACAGACGTCATTTAATAGTTGAATATAAACGGAAACGAGGAAGGATTGCAACTTTGGTTGCTCTGTTGGTCGGATCCAGAAATTAATCGCTGTTTTATGATGTTTACGGCACGTCAACTTTACGATTTTGGATCTGTGAGGGGGTTTTATTAAGTGAAGACTCGAACATATCAGTATTTTGGATTTTTTTTAAAAAAAGACACTCTTAATATCTACATTAAAGGGCAAACCACATTCCATTCAGAAGCGAACGACTGAATCTTATGTTTGATATCATCCGGCTTGGTGAAAAACGGATTAAGAAGAGCAAAATATCAGGATTAAGAATCTCGTAATTCTGGTTCAGAACCATCGATTGAAATATGGAGAAAATGGCGCTGGCACTTGTGGTGTTGATGTGCGGTTTTGCCGCAGTCTTGGTGATCTTCGGATGTTTTTTGACCTATTATGCCTGCTGGAATTATTTTCACAAAAAGCACAGAAAACGCTTGCAACAGCAACGAATGCGAAAGGACTTTGAGGACCCAGAGGTAGCAGGAGCCGAAAGTAATAAACTCTTCTGCGGCGACGAAGAAAAGAAGAAAAAGCGAAGCGTCTATGTTTATTTTACAGCGAGTGGACTACGAGAAAAGGTCGAGAACGATGAAACTGTTGAACTGAATGCTGTTTGAACTCTGTTTACAAAATATAAAGGCCTCATATTGGTTGTTAGTCGTGTTCATGGACATCGATGAAGCTGTCCAAGTCACTCGGCCGGTATTCACGAGAGCAAAAGAAGACCTGAAAACGAAGAAGACGCACTAACTCGTTGGAAACTTGAATTTAGATCGAAGCAAAAAACGAAATTTTCGGGACGCTAGATTCCTGACGGGTTTTTTTAAAAATTTATTTTATTTTATTTTATTTATTTTTTATCATAATTCAAGAGAATACTTGAACAAAAGCTCCTAGAACCTAAGTCTTTCTTAAAACATAGATAAATGACTTCTAAAAGCCTAAGCAACTCAGTTATTTTAACAGAAATCTCTTCCGTAGTTATGTACCACCCGGCGTCGCTTCGAAAGCAATACTATTTTCATATTTACGAGAATAATTGAATCACGATTGAAAAATTTACTATCGGTCATAATTTTGTACGCCTGGCAGTTTATTTGAGACATATTTAGTATTAGCAAGCGTTTTGCTTGGATATTTAATTTAAGATTAATTAGAAAGGTGTATATGAGGGTAATATAGATTTCTTTCGTTTATGCGTTAGCAAGATCATTTTGTCGCTTTTCATTGCTGTTTTGAATATGAAAGCCAGACTTTATGTAAATAAAACTCAATATTGGCAAAAATACGAAATGCTGAGATTTTAATGGTTCACCTTAAGAAGTATCTTAATTTATTAGTTCTTTTTCCTGATGTTTGATAGGGCGTCAAAGCTACGAAATTAAGATGATTTTCTGTACTCGACTTCGAGACTCCAAAACACCATATTGAGGGGAAAATCAAATCGGAAAGTGATTTTAGTTTTGTAAACTGAGTCTCGTCGAATCTAACGAGCTTCCTAACTGCCCTAAGGTTTGCAACCTAGTGCTGAGCGGGGAAAAGCAGTTTTGACTGACTTTATTAAGATTAAAAGAATTTTTCAGTGCTACATCATGTGAATGAAATAGAGTTCTAGCTATCTAGTTAGCGAAGCTGGGTCAACAGGCCTTCAAAACTATGGTGTGGACGAAATCTGAACACTCTCGCTACATATTAGCAAAGCAGTAAAGATTAATAATAAATAACGATTACAATAAAAAGAAACTATTGCTACAAAAACGGCAAAACACAAGTAAAAATATATTAAACGAAACAACATAACATTACGGTATTCAACGGAAATTATTTCACTATTACAAAAATTAAAAAGATCAAGCTGAACAGAGAAATATGTAGTGACTGAAAAGATATAAGAAAAGACAGAAAGAAAAAAGGTGAAGTGATGACAACAACTTTGACATCAGTGAACTCGAATATCTTTGTTTTGCCGTTAGAAAAATATGACCGACATCTCTCTTTAAAGTTTCGCTTCCTTTTTCTGTTTAAGCTTTTTAATTCTCGTGAAATGGAAGTTGCTTTAAGTTACCACGTTACGAATTATTAAAAGGAAAATTAAAACTTCAAAGTAGCGTACAAAAAGAAGCAGTGATCGGTACAAACGTATTAAATTAGAAATATTTTATTTTACCGAGGATATATTTCAGAACTGAAAGTAGAATTGAAGTTTTTAGTAATTTGTAATTGAAGTAGTTGTAAATTGTAGTAATTGCGGGCTTGGAGATTGAATGAGATTCATAACGTTTTCTCTCGTTATAGAAAATTGTCCATTTTGACCTTGACTAATCTTATTCAAAATCGTATGAGGATGGTTTTTGTTTGTTTGTTTGTTTGTTTGTTTGTTGATGTTGCTGCTGTTTTTTTGTTTTGTTTTTGTTTTGTTTTGTTTTGTTTTTTTGAGTTAGTTTTAAAGGGGCATCAAAAAACTAAGTAGGAGGACTGGCTAAGAATGGAAAATAGTCGGTATTGTCTTTCAAGCCCCCGCGCGCAAGCTGATAGATATTACTCTTACAGTAAGCTATCTTCGTAAGCCCTGCGGCATGTGTCACAAAAAAATAAAATGGTGCAGACATTTCCTTACCAACCACTCACAGGAAATAAAAACATGTTAGTATTTCACGTGGTATTATTTTGTCAATTGTCATGAATAATAGAGAATATAACGGGTCATCGATGAAGTCATCTCCAGGTAAAATTTTATGATAATCCACGCTCCCGAGTCCCAGCCGTTCCCCCACAACCTGAGCAAAAAGATGATGTACGACCAACCAGGCGCCTTGAACCCCCGATCTAGTCTATAAAAGCTAGCAAGCCTTATAAATGGCTGCATCGCAAAGTTGTGCGCAAAAAATTAGATTCGAAAAAATATTTATGATTGTAATCCCAATATTAGTATTCCCGAGTCCATTTGTCCAGTTAATTTTTCCATGTAAAAGAATAGCCAATCAAATATCGTCATGTGTATCTGGTCCCAGTCCCCCTGTTTTCATCTGAGTCTAGCCGTCAAAGATTTTGGAAGGCATGAAATGGCGATTCACTTTAATTTAGTTAGGTTTATTCTAGCAGTGGCTGTGGTATTTGTCCTGGTTCAAATTCTCATTACCCTGCATTTTTCATCGAGAGACTGGCCTGATGACCATCCGATACAAGGAAGAAGACACATCGATGATTTTCACCAAAGAATACGATCACACGTGGGACAACTCTGGGACAAACCACTTAGCAAGGTTAGAAAAGCTCTCATGTTTTGGAATTACGTGAATATATTTAACGGTTACCGGGGCTAAAGAGTTATAATTTTACGGTTTGAATTGTAGGAAGGATCATTTATCTTTTCTCTGGTATGTTAAAATAAGAAATCGGACGTGTAGTTTTGTAAATATAAAGTTGATTGGAACTGACTATACAAACAAGAAGTCGCGAGTAAAAATGTTCGGATTTATAGTGAATAAAATTTGCTGTTTTTTCTTTTGGTGACATGTCATATTAACAGATGTATAAACAACATTCTCGTGAGATTCCCGGTTTCCTAGAAACCCTTTCTTCAAGACATATTTTAAAGCAATTTTAAAGTCGTTTATTGCTTTGCTACGTTGGAATTGCACAAGTTAAATTATTTACGAGTTTCAAGCGGGTAGATGCTTGACTTTACACTCCGAAAAACAAAACTGTTGGTCGAGAATTTCTTTCACTGACAATAAAAACATTCCCTGTTACAATGAACCGTGGAAGTCAAACCTCAAAGGTTCAATGTTTTCACTTTAATTGAAGATCAAATATTGAAATCAAATGCTATGATTAATGAAAGGCATACCTTCCCCATGGGAGATTTGACATCTCTTTTAAAGTTTTAATTACCGTGTCGTATTGTCTCCATCAAATAAAGATACTTATACTAGCAATGATATTAAAAGGGTTAATTTAAATGTTCCACTGTTTTACATTTTTGTCATTTTTGTTCTTGGAAATCAGTATTTTTAAAATTTACTGCTTTCAGTTAATTATAATTCTTAGTTGCTTTCAAAATTTAAACATGCATAAAAAGGATTTTTTCTTTTTGAAGTATGCCTATTTATTCCCATCCAGAAAGGCTAAAGGTGTGAACAATGAATGACTTGAGCAGGCTGCAAAATATTTATCAAAAACTAAGAAAAAGAAAGGAAATTGAATGAAAGATATTATTCATCATAAATGAAATAATAAGCGATACTTATTCATTTGTCTCACGATTCTGCATTTGTGGCTGAACATGATGTTTTTGCTGCTGCTTGTCTTCATCAGGTGATGGTGTAGACAGGATGGTAACTTGCCTTTTCAAAAAGAAAACAATGACAAGCAAATCATTGAATAAATATGAATGTGAACTACATTTGGATATTCCAGCTTGCACCTCACAGCTCAGTATTAGTTCCATTGGAAATGACTCACTTATTTTTAATCCAATAAAGTATTCAAATGTTCCTTTATTTTTACTGATATTTTCTTTATGAAGGAGGCAGCTTCCAAGTCTAAAACAGCAAGGAATGTACCACATTTAAAGAATGATCTTAACAGAGATGAAGCCCCAGTTTTAGAGATGCCTTACAAAGCTCCATGCAAGCCTAAGCACAAGGATGCAAATTCTGCTCTACGAAGAGTAAAATCAGAGACTTGTAGAAGAGAAATTTATAAAATATCCTGCTTGTCAGAATCAAATAAGCTTTATATGACAGGAATCAAAAGACTCTGCCCTTTACCACAGTCTGGTAAATCGCCTGCTAAATCTGTTAATGATGTAGAACCATCTCCACATGGCCCTCCTATAAGAATTGCTTATATTATGACATTACATGGCAGAGCATTTAGACAAGTCAAAAGACTTTTTAAAGCAATTTATCATAAACAGCATTATTATTATTTTCATATTGATACGGTAAGTGAATAAACTTTAATCTGGTTTTCTAGACAAAGCACTGCAACCATAGAACACTTTGAGGCTTAAGATACAGAAATGTCTGTGTCAGATCCAAGGTGGGATCACAGGGTGTCCATGACCCCCTTCTTACCTTGGAACATTGTGTTTAATACACAATGACAGATTAAGACCCAGGGGCAGATTTAAGGGGTGGTCATTGGATGCCCATGAATCCTCCTACCTACCATGAATCCTCCTCCCTACTTAAAAAGTATTTTTCAGAATTTTATGCTTTCAGTTTTTTAAGTTGAATCTTAATTTTTTTCTTGTGTGAGCCCCACCGTCCCACCCCCCCCCCAAAAAAAAAATCTAGATTTGCCCCTGAATGTAGTAGATAGTTATATAAAATATTGGAAAATGTTTGGGCTGAAGTTCAAAAGTTCAATTTTAATGAAAATTTTTGCTGAGCAAGGAGCTATTATGTACATGCAAATTGCCCCTCAAATTTGGTACAAATAAGCTTAAAACAAAAATGCTTTATCCTCATAATGCAGTGTATTGAGACACAAACTAGTTTCATATATTTGCTTCAGAGGTCAGATTACCTTCGTCGGGAAGTTGCCAATCTCATAAAGGACTTCCCAAACACAGCACTTGCACCTTGGAGTATGTCAACAATATGGGGAGGTGCGACATTGTTACAGATGTTATTAAAATGCATGGAAGATCTTATTCGAAAGAAAAATTGGAAGTGGGACTTTTTTATAAATATCAGTGGTTCAGATTACCCTATCAAGTAAGTGAATAGAGATTATTATATAAAATTAATATGAATTAATATAATTATATATAGTGCAATACTTTGACAAGCTTGTAGAGTAAACAGAAATCTATCTGCATATTTGCTCTGGGTAAGCTGAAGCTGTTTGATGAATCTTAACAAATTTTCTCTCTCTTTTCTGTTTACTAGAGATAACAATGCTATAACTAGTTTTCTGCGATCACATCGAGATCAGAACTTCTTAAAGCCACATGGACGGGATATAAGCAGGCAAGCTGCTACCATAGCAACTATAGTAAAATGGATGTTGTCATAAAGATGTTTGAACTATTTTATGGGCATTGAACTCTTTACCGTGGTTGTAATGTTTCATTTCAAACTATTTGTAATTTTTGGGGGGCATATATATATTTTTAATCACAGCGCGCTAGATCACTGCTCAACCAATCAGAATGCGCGCATATTCCACCGTCCTGGTCCATACTGTAGGTTTTTTACCACAGTTTGCTATGGTAAAAAAGCCGAACGAATAATATTTTATTTTTAAAATCTTTACAGGTTCATTAAAAAGCAGGGCTTAGACAGAACGTTTTTACAATGCGATGATCACATGTGGAGGCTGGGTAATCGCAAACTTCCTCCAGGAATTGACATCGATGGCGGAAGTGACTGGATCGCTTTAAACCGGAAGTACTGTCATTATCTTGTGAAGACAACGGATCCCCTAGTAACGGGGTTGAAGCACATGTATAAATATACTCTGCTTCCGGCTGAGGTAAGACATAGCCCAGGGGCGGCGGAAGCTAAAAATATTTGCGGGGCACTGCAATAAATAGGTTCTAATAATGCGTGATAAGGCAACAACAAAATACAACACAGGAAGCCCAAATATGC
>WUAP02152976.1:0-10681 GCA_015163945.2 Stichodactyla helianthus
TTGTAGCTCAGCTGGTAGAGCATCAGTAGTACAAATCCGAAGGTCGTGGGTTCGAATCCCAGCGAGGTCGGAAATTACTTTTTCCGAATTTATTTTCCAAGGGTCTTTCGCCTGGAATAACCTCATTTCTAAGCACTATAACTTTCCATTATTTCTAGCTCATGTATTATTCATACACATTATTGATCAAGTGCAATTATATATAGAAAAAAGAACTTGAACAGGAGAGTTAATTTAAAAATTGAGTGACTGCAAAAAAAGCCCTGAGATAAGAGAATTTGATAATAGGGTTATAGTTTAATTTTTGGGTCTCGATAAAACCTATTAAAAAAATCTAAAAAGTCAGTAATTACAAGTTGGAAAAAAACTGAATTGATAAGTCAATGAATAATAATTATGTACCCTGTTAGCACTGAGTAAAAAGCCAAGATGTATTATGAAAAAAAAAATTTTGAAAAGGTTTTAATTAAACCAATCAAAACATACGTTATTCAATATTATCCAAAAAAGGAAATGAAAACTGAACTTTTGCAATGTCTATTTCAAAGTTGAAACCGCAAAGTCAAAATGTATTCTATTTCAGTTAGACAATTAAAAAATTGGTTAATGGGGGTCAATGCAGTCACTCCCAAAGCTTATAATTCAGAAACAGTTTAATTTTTTTTCACCCAGAAACAGCAATTTTCTTCAGCTGAGCAAACGACTAGCTGTGCAAAGCATTGTTGGTCAAAACCTCTGGCACTTCACTCTTTGTTTTGAAAATCATTTGTCACATGCCTTTTAGATAATTCATAGATAATTTTTACTCTTTTTTAATAGTTTGGACTTCATATAATGCCAAATATCTTGGATTAAATTGTCAATAGTTCTCATGTAGGAAAAAATTGCTTGCACAATAAAGGCCCAGACGTGAAAAATCACCACAGAGTATAATTGGTTAGAAAATTAATTTCCACTCAGCTGGCAAAGATTTTGGCTTAAAATTCCTTGAAATCAAATTCACAGGTGTCTAAGTTAGGTAGAAGTTGTTCAAACCCCAATAACCTCTTATATCACTCACTCCACAGCTTCACTGCAGTCTCAGATCAGCTGTAAACAATGTAGGGGACTATAAAGGGTTCATGCCAACATGCAACACAGACCAAAAAATGGTGATACTACTTACTTAAAGTCAACATTCAAAATCGAATTCAAAAAAAGAGAACAGCAACATACAAAAAAAAACTAAATCAGGCCTCAGAATCCCCCAATAGTCCCCAATGTATATTGTTACATTTTTGTTGATGTGGGTGAATGTACAGTTTAAGTATTAGTTATTTTTGAGTCACACTCCCTTTTTGAATCTGCTTATATTTACTCTTACTTTAGCTCAATGAATCTGAATTTTACACCAGATGTTACACTTGGATGAAAGTTTTGAACGATGGCCTTTTTATGCTAATCAGAATTTCCATGGCAATGATAAAAAAAACTTTTCAAGAAACAGTTTTTCCTAAATATCTTTCAAAATCAGGCTACCCTCGAAATGCAAATAATTGTACTATAATTTACACAGTGTAACAAACTAAATGGAAATGTTTCAAGAAAGGTTATCTGTTTGATTTTGAATAAATCACTGAAACATTTTTTTTTTTTTTTTTTTTCATGATGGAAATATAAGCGGTCACAATTATTCCATACAACCCACAAATTATTGTTAAATCACCACAGAAAGTTTCCTTAGACTTCCATCAGTACTCCCTGTAAATAGCTCTGACTAACTCCTTGGGGATAAAGAGATAGAGCATAGCAATGAATGCTCTATCTCTTTATTTTGTGACCACTTGTATTTCCAACATGAAAAAACACAAAAACACAACTGGTGTAAAATTATGAGAGTATGTATAAGCAGATTCAAAAAGGGAAGTGTGACTCAAAGATAACTACTGGGAGCCACCTTAACTCTAACCTGCAAACAGTTTGAGCCTTCATGAACTTTTTTAAATACTAGGACCCTATATAGACCTTATACAAAAAGCCATAACTCTCTGACTAGCCTCGTTTTCATGTTTTTGACGATTTATGATCATGCTCTGAAACTATGCACATTTAATAATTCACTCAAGAACTTTCCTGTGAAGACAAAATATGTTTTCAATTCATTAACCTTTAGATTTATGCAAATCAGCAGTGGCCATCATTGCATAAGGTCAGTGTCTAGGAGTACTAATCTTTTGATGCACGCAAATATAATTTTACTATATTTTGGGCATGTAATCTTAGTTGACAGAAGTAAAATAAACTCTATTCCTGATTACAAAACTGATGCATACTAAAAACTTTTACCCACTATACTACCATTTGCAAGCAACTGTGAAGTGTGGCATGCCAAATTAGGTTTTTAAAAGTTATATCTCAGATGTTTAAAGCGAAAAACTGTCAAGTTTGATGTGAGAAACTTTATGATGGCACAGAGAAACTAATTAATTAGCACATGGAATGTACAAAGTTTGAGCTCCATTTTATAAGTTTCAAGATATTTTGCAAAAAACAGAATGGATTTAAAACTAATTGCTGTTATTTACTTTAAAATATATATTGTGCTTTGTACAATATCTCAAAACTTCTAAAATAAAACTTAAATGTTGAAAATTCAATGTTATTTGTCGGAAACATAACAAAAGTTTCACATGTCAAACTTGATAGTTATTCATGCGAGACGTCTGAGATATAACTTTTAAAAAACTAGTTTGGTGTGTCACACTTCACGGTTGCTTGCAAATGGTAGTAACGTGATTTAACTTTGACTTCAGAACAACAAAGACATTGATTACTTACTTTTTTCTGGTAGCATGGAAGTCAAGAAAGAATTTACCATAGAGCTGCATAATCAATTCACAATTTTAGATGCAGCGGATGATGAAAATGATATTAACATTAAATGGACCCGATTCAATAAAGCCTATAACAACATGGCTGAGAAGGTATTAGGTAGAAAAAAGAAGAATAGCAAGCCATGGATTAGCCCAGAATCTTGGAGAAGGATTGAGGAACAAAGGCAGCTTAAAGGTAAAGCGGAAACTACGAGATCTGAAAGGCTTCAGCAACAGCTATATGAAAGATACAGGAATAAGGACAAGGAGGTGAAGAAGAGCATAAAAGCAGATAAGAGAGAATGGCTAAATAGTTTGATGGATGATGCACAACATGCAGCAGATATGGGAAACATGAAGATGCTATACGAGATTAACAAAGACCATCTGCAATGAAAGCCCCCATAAGAGTACAGCTATCAATAACAAGGATGGTAAGAGCATAGTAGACCAATTACGTTTAATGGCTATGTATGGAAATAAACATCGGTTGTTGAACTCATTCTTTGTGACAGTGTAATGACCAAACACTTCGATTGACAATGGCCGTTCGCGAACACAAATTCGCTCTAAAAAGTTTCTGATCAACGTTTTCCTGAGTTATTTCTTAAGTTTTTCTTTCCTATACCTCGATGTTTGTTTTATATCACATTTAATGGTAGTGTATCAAATTGACCTACCATGTGTATCGAATTGACCAAAGGTGTATCAAAATGACCTGTATCAAATTGACCCTGTATTGAATTGACTGGTATTCCTAATACCTAGCTTTTGCACAGTAATCCCAAAATGAAAAGCCCAATACTTTGTCATGTAAACAGCAGTCAATATCAGTCAAGACACTAATGGAAAAATTTGAATATATCATTGTGAATTACCATCAAAACTTATATTGCAAATTGAATAAAACCCTGCTGTTGCATTAAATGATATTCCACAATGATGTTAATACAGCTAAGACACCATTAACAGATAGTAAACATTAAAATAATGTACAACACAAATAGCACTTAAGCCTATTCCTTGCTAACAACATAAGAATAAGCAATATAGGCAAACTTTCCAGCTGGGTGTTACTAGCTATTAGCACTTGCCTTTTCTCATACTGTACACCTTTTTACGGAGGAGCTGAACAGAGACTGTGCATGTTGTTTATACTTATGCTTACGTCATTAGTGGAAACCAGGCTTAAGAACAGAATTAATTTCTACACTATCCAGTTGTTAGCTACTGCACTCTCATGATAGTTTTTGGCTGTAAATTAGGGTTAGATTACTTTTTGTAGCCTGTGATGTAATTTGCCAATCAAAAATATATTGTTTATCAAACAAAGCAATGGGACAGATCCTATTGTTTAGGGGGTTGGCACATTGTCATCCTGGTATTATTTCTAATAGACGTTTGTGAAGCCAAGGAGATGTTGAAATAATAATACAGCTTTCTTCATTACAAGGGGATATTGATTTCTGGTGCATTGTAGGTAACACATCCTTTAATACTGCAGAGGAATACATGCTTCGGCATGCTTTGGCTATAGGTTACCATCCCATCATTAAATAAGAGTTTGGGTTAATTAATGTGAGCAACAACCATAAACACCTGCCCAATATAAAACGTACCTCTGGTGTACTTAGAGATTAGACTAAATACAGGACACAGGTGAGTAATTGGTACAAACAAGATGTAATTCATGACATGACTGAAGGATGTGACAACAAATTATCATACAGATATCATATAAGGCATTCTGGTTTGTGAATGTGGATGGCACACATTTCTAAGACATACTGGTAAAACATCATTAAGGTAGGAATCAAATTGGTAGTAGAATATTTATTACACTAAACACAGAAAAGTAGATGTCCTTTTAAAGTTCTTCAATATTAGTCATATTACAAACTTACAATTATCAGTGGCCATCAAATGATATCAAATAAAATTTGATACAAATTCATAATTTAATTTTGTGTTGTATGGTAAAATTACTTCTTATTGGATAAAATTGAAATTTAAGATATAACAACCATTATATCATGTGCACACCATTATGGTTTTTTGAGCCTGGTGTCACCAGTCACATGATGCATCGCAGTTAATCAGTGCCATGTGATCCAGCTACATACTAAACTGCTCTTACATAACTACCCCCATTCTTATTGCATTGTGGGTGATTAGAATGTATTCGTGAAGATTATCAAGTGTAGAGAATTCAGAAATTTTCTTGTTGTATTCTTCTGTATTCATCTAACCAGGCAAGTACAATTGTTTCTGCTGTGTAGCACACTTAAACTCCCCCTTTTCTCTTATTTCACTGTTTCTTTCTACAAATAGTTATGGTGACACCCTGGGTTTTGCTTTTGGGTCATTCCTTCATCAGGCATTTACACCACTTCATTCTCAATGCTCCTAGTGATTTTTGTATGGATTCAACATTTCCATGCCTGTCTCTGTGATGTGTCATGGTGTAGGCCACCCAATATGGTTTTGTGTTGTATGGTAAAGATTATTCCTTATTGGATAAAATTGAAATTTAAGATATAACATTTTTTATATAAATAATATAAGCTTTTGTTCAAGTTGTCTACATTATGAAAACAATTAAAGGTATTTTTGCCAGCAGCAATTCTGTTTATTAAGGATTGAGCCAAGGCATCCCTGACCAAGTATAAATATCATCACAATGCCTTCAGAATAAAGCAAAGGCTTTCAAGTATGGTAAAATATTACTGAAATTTTCTACAACCCAAGAGAGCATCAAAAAGTGAAAAAATGTAACAATTTGTAAACTTGTTGACACTATCATTCCTTTTCAAGTAGAAAATAGACTGAATTTGGTAATTCAGTCACCCAAATGCATTTTATGTAATATTGCTAATGTAGTTTGCTATGGCAATATGATACATAGAGGTCCATACAATGGATATCTCCAAAAAATCTTGCCCTTCACTTTTAATAACTCTTTCTGTCATTGCTCAAAAACCAGGATAACAATTAGTTTACAAATTGTAAATACATTAAGGCAACAGCAAAATGTGCATTAAAAACTGTAGATAAATTAAATTGCCATAAAAATAAAGATAGCCAAGGTATGTTTGCAGGACCTAGCAATTTACTAGCAAACAAGCCTTCTTACTGTACAAAATATACTCTCGACAATTACTTGGTAAAGCAATGGCTTAGAAAGAGTTGGTTCTTGATTAAGTATATTTATGTTTGATGATTGAATGTCTTGATTCATTTGCAGATCATTAAGATTTATGGCATGTGCTATATAGTCACTTACAAGAATTGGTTGTTTAGTTCACATTGCCTTCACACAAAAAAATACCCTGGCCCAATAGTTCAAAATCAAGCAAATCTTTTTTAATAAGCATTTTGGACAGGGACTCTGCAGTTCCCAATATTCAATTAGAATACACTGAACTAAACTTATCAGGTTAAGCTAACTCCCACAGATCTAGCAACTTTATCAGTGAGCTGTAGCTCAAACTACATCATATGGGAAACAGCAAAATTCCATCAACAAGGACCAATGCCAGTTCTACACATTGTCATTTACCAACTACAAACACATTAGTTGAGGACAGAACAAACACATAAGTCAGCAGTAACCATCAAGAAAAGATTGTGAATGCAACCAACAATGAGTATGTTGACTACACAGGCATACTCTAACCACACTGTCACCACCTGTTGCAAAGTTAAATTGAATTGCTTGAGACCATATCAGGAGATAAATAAAAATGTTGTCATATGAATATTCCTGACAAATTTAAAGTGGGAAATAAATTTTACTACACATTCAAAGCATAATGTGCTATAAAAACAGTACTGTACATGTAGCACTTTGTTACTAATCAGTGACTATTTAGCTAATAATAGTTTAGTCAACAAAAATGAGCATCTTAAGATATAGAAGATTAAAACATAAGGGAAATAAAAGGGGCTAAAATGACCATGCTATAGTGTACTGGATATAACGTCCTATTAAATTACATTACTTTCAGCACATATTTTGGCATCAAATTTGATACCGCAGATAAAAAATGCACTGTTCTTTTCTACTTCATATTCATCTCTGGCATTTAGTTTTGGGTCATCTTCAGATCATGGTGTTTATGTGGTGTCCACTGCCAGGCAAATATCAGAAGAATTTCAGCAAGTCTTCTTTATTTGGTGTTCTTGCAACATTTGAAACTGTGGGCATTTGAATGTCCATGTTCCTCAAATGGGCACTAGAGGTTCAGTGTTCTAAATGAGAGTATTTGAGGTTTGTTGTCATTTAATCTTTCCTCTGTTAGCAAATTTGCAATGAAACTTTCCTTGGGGGAATGCTTGGTGTGTTTGATATCTCACCTTTGATCTTGATGTATCAATTATTCTAGTTATAAACTTGTAATCCATGACCTGTCTTGAATGTAATTACACAAACAACAATGACAGTAGCAATCCATTATGGTTAATTGGGCACGCCCCAGGGGTTGGTTACCCCAGCTTGTGTTTATCCCTAAAAACCAAGGATGTTACTGGCATTGACTGACAGATCACAACTTACAATAAATGGCATTTCATCAGGGCATGTTACTTTGAGCTTTGAAATATCTCACTTGTCTGTACATCTTGTCTCAGGTGACTTCACTGATCACACTTTAAACAGAACCAATATAGGACATGATAAGACCCAACTTGTACACTCCTGTTGTTCTTTCCTTTTGTACTGATGCAGGTTTTTTCAAGTCCATGATAATATACTTTGTTTATCCTTCCTGACTTATTTTGTATCATCTGTTTGATCAATTCCATTGTAGTGTATTTGGATGATTATATTCACACATTCTTGACCTTTCTGTATCTTGCCTAATGCTAAAGAGTTGTATCAAATACATCATATTTGGGTTGTAATATACTTCAAATATTCCTGTCTTGTTCTGAATCTTATGCAATGTTCAATTGTGAATTTTATCAAGTCCATCATATTTGAATGATTACAATGTACTTATAGCATTCCTGTCTTGTTCTGTATCAGTGTTCAAATAGTGATTTGCAACAAGTCCATCACAGTTGGATGATTCTAATGTACTTCATGCATTTCTGTATCTTGTACATTGTACAATGTGGTTAGCATCAGGGCTAATCATATTTTATTCTGCACTGTTAGATTTCTTTAACAATATTTAGATTATAGTGACAAATAGCTTTCTAGTATTTATTTCAACGGCTTCAAGATTTAATTTTTTGTCTTTAGTCTATCATCACACTGAGTACACTGGCATGGTCATCTAGAGAAATTACAGGAGATAAAATATGTACATTAACACAAAATATTTTTTTAACTGCATTCAAAAGTCAATTCAACTGCATTCAAAATTAATTTAACACTTCCAACCTTTTCCCCACAATTTTATTTGAATTTTATTGGTTTTATAAATGTTTAGTTATTAATAATAAGTTTAACAACATGCAACATCAATGTGCTAAATGACTTAAAGGCCTCACCAGGACCACAGTTTTAATAAGATGAAAGATTAGTATTTGTTAACTGGAGAATTGCAGTACACCAGCAGTAGGTTAACAAGAAGCACTTGCATGTAGTAGTAATTGCAGTGGTGATCAGTCATTGTTGCTTGAGGCTATTACCAATTGCTTGTTACACGTACATTCTGGCACTGCTGATTACCTTTGCTACAGTAGCCATTAGAGCTGGTGTTCTTTTGTTATCACATACTTCTGGTCAGGTTAGGGGTATTATGCTCAGCTTGCTCTGGATTATGCTAAAGCAGTGGAATCCTGTCACCTTGTAGGCTTTCTGTTTCAAGCAGCAGAATCTGGTGCTAGATCTTGATAGAAGACGTAAGCAGTGGAATCAGTCATATTTGGGGATATGCTGCTCAGCTAACTGTGGATTATGTTCAATCATTAGAAATCTGGTAATCTTGTAGGCCTTCTGTCTCATTCTACTCAGCT
Organism: Stichodactyla helianthus; assembly: GCA_015163945.2. Classification (NCBI taxonomy): domain Eukaryota; kingdom Metazoa; phylum Cnidaria; class Anthozoa; order Actiniaria; family Stichodactylidae; genus Stichodactyla; species Stichodactyla helianthus. Next base: position 8,817 of record WUAP02152976.1, read on the forward strand.
TGCTCTAGATTATACTAAAGCAGTGGAATCTGTCACCTTGTAGGCCTTCTGTCTCCAGCAGCAGAATCTGCTGCTAGACCTGGACACAAGATGCAAGCAGTGGAATCAGTTGTGTTGGGGGATATGCTGCTCAGCTAACTGTGGATTATGTTCAAGCAGTATAATCCAATCACCTTGTAGGCCTTCTGTCTCAAGTAGTGGAATATAATCATCTTGTAAGCATTATGTCTCAACCACAAGAATGTGGTATCAGATCTGCAAGGTTTGGAATGTAGACTCAAGCTGTGGAATCTGGAATCTAGATATTCTGATCATCTACTGTAGTTCTGGATTAAAGACTCAAGCAATGGAATAGTCATGTTTGTGATATTCTGCTTTTCTAGCTCTGGATTAAAATCTCAAGCAGTAGAATCTGGTCATTTTGGGGACATTCTGTTCTGCTGGCAGCTCTGGATTAAAGATTCAAGCAAATTGACATGGTGATGTTGGTGCCATGGTCTTGTGGTAATCAAGCTCTGAAAACTTGAATCCAGTGAGCAACGTCTCAAAATGCAGAGGCTTGTTCTAATGCAGGTCCATTTGTGTCTGGTCTGAAATCTGGTGTACCCAATTGCCTTGGAGCTTTAGGAATGACATCCCCCTTACTATGCACCAGGCTGCATAATTATTGTTATTCACTTATGCCTTGATCAGTGATCCTTCTGATTTTTATGGATGGTAATCGTCATAAACCTTGCAGAATAATTCAAAATTAACTGCACTTTAAATTAACAAAATATTCGAAACGTTTTCAACATGTTATTTAATTTCATATAGTTTACATTAAATTTACATTAAGTTTATATTAACAATTTTTATTCTAAAACCTTAAGTTTTTACTGACAATTGAATAAAAACGATTTTTAGAGATTTTTAAATATAATACATACTTAAATACCGAACTATCATAGTTAAATGTATTTTTAAGCTTTTCAAAATAAAGGTTAAATTTCACAATTTAACTCAATACTCATTTATGGCTTTGTTGTTTTGTTTTCTTTTCAGTGCCAGATTCCATAAAAGTATTAACGATTTGTGCCACTCTTTTTCAAGGACTTTTTTCAGAGTTGAAAATAAATTCTAAATTGCTGGACTTTTCAAGAAATTTAAGGATGTGTTAGCACAAACCCTGTTGTTGCTTGCTTCATCATTAACAGAAAACTGCTTAATATGTAATTCTATGGGATTGAAAATTTAGGATTACACCATATTCAGAAACATTCAACTACCAATCAAACTGCTACCTAAATGCTTTACTACTATACTACGTACTCAGAAATGTGTGCTTTCCATATCCACAAACCAGAATAATTTGTATAATATCTACACCACAATTTCTATTAAATCCTTCAGTTACCTTGTAAATATGTCTTGTATGTAACAATACCTCACCTTCATCCTGCATTTATTGAGTCTATAAGTATGCCAGAGGTGGTATTCACTGTAGACAGGTGTTAGTATATGACAAATCCATAAAAAGCCAGCAATTATCTAGGCTGGTAACCTTTGGATGGAAACAATGGCTTGCTGTAGATGCTCCCTCTCCTCTCCCTTCCCCTCCCCTCCCCCTCTCCTTTTCCCTTCCCTAGTTTTCATCTTAGTATTCTTGGTACAAATACACTCTGATAAATCAATGCCAATTTAATAACCCTTTTTACCAGAATGTTTCAAAATAGGCTGTACAAAAATTATGCCTAAATGAGCAACAAACCATCATATAGGGTGCAGTGACTGTGAAGGACAATTAATATGACAATAGACCCTTTCAGCTTCGTATGCAAATTGCCCATTTCAGACCACGTGGCATTCTCTTGGGAATCGTTCTT
>WUAP02152987.1:0-10680 GCA_015163945.2 Stichodactyla helianthus
CTAGCAAATTTATTTGGCCGTTTTTGCTGCCATTCCTCAAACACTTTTATACCCCACTTAGTATTATATTGTGTAGCTTTTGGAGTAGCTTCCAACACTAGACTCTTCTCTTCTTCTAGACTTTTTGGGGAGCGAAATCGACCAGCCATGTTTCTATCACAACCTCTTTACTTTAGTAAGCGGTAAAAGCAAGTAAATTGAATCTTGAATATTTCGAAACTCCTTTGGGAAAACTCATGCCAACTTTAGCCAAGAACGTGTTTTGTCTTTTATCCCATGATAACTACGCTAGTTGTTTTCGTTATACAACTTAAGTCATAATTGTTCATAATATTTGAGAACGCACACAATTATTAATATGAATTTTACAAGTGAGATAAAATATTCGCGATCGACCTTTATGGGCTTTAAAACGGCTCGCCTACGGCTCGCCATTTTAAATGCCCATAAAGGTCTCCCGCTCATATTTTATCTATTACATATAATTGCTTTATTTTACAAATGTAAAATATCAACCTGTCTTTGCAGTTTTAGTGTTAGTATTTCCTCTTTTATATTTTTTGAAGCATAATTTCTCAAGTATATTATTAAAACGTTTATTCGTATACTTGAAAGTATTATTATATTATAAAACCGTTGTCTACGGCAGTCGGCGGTCCACCTGTGTTATATTACTTATATTTGCATAGCCAAAAGTATTTGGAAAAATAGTGACCCGTACAGGAACTGGGTACTAGTCTAGAAAGCGTACTACCTGCATTTCCCATGTATATGCAAAAAACAGTATTTCTAAAAAAAATATTCCTGGATAAATGTAAACATAAATCCGCAATTTTCTTAGATTGGAGATATTTAGCGAACAACCTTTAGACATCACTGGTACCGTCTCGCAAGGTGAGAATAATCGATTATGAAAAACATTCTGTTGGTAGCCTATCTTTTCCGCGTTTGAAAATCCATTTTCATTTAATTTCTCGCTCATAGACGAAACAAATCTACTCCCTGCATTGAAGCTTTTATTCTCTTCTTGAATATAAACCTATTTAGTGTAGATTCGTTGGTTAGCCTAGAAAAATCGAATTTTATTTACATATCCACTTATGCGCCATTTCTTATAAACTGGAACAGATTGATGAAACAGAATACGAGAAGATAAATCATTTTTAGATTGAAACGCCATTTGAGTTGTCAATTTGCTTAAGTCGTAGATCCACGAAAAGACGGAAAAATAATAATACATATCTAAGTAATCGAGAATCAACCGATGTAAGCTTTGGATTTTTAATGATTAATGTTATTTTTAACGACGTACATGTATTTTCCCGCTGCAAATCTAGCTTTGTTTTTCCATTTTTTCGTCCCATTTTCTCACTGAGTTGAGCACATATTCCACTAGCTAGTCAAGGGTGTTGGCCAGTTGGCTTTTATAAGTTTCCTTCCTTTTAATTGTACGTGTAGAATATATTAAAATGGTCTTTGGTTAGCTGTCATAGGCTCAGAGAGAATAAGCACGATTGCGAAACGTTATTTTAATGACAGCATTTGCACCCTCCAACCTTGAAAACTTTTATAGCGCTTGACATTTTGAAGCGACGAAAATCCCCAGAACTGGCACCATAAAGTACGTTTTGAAAACACGTCCGAAGGTTAAAAGGTGAGTTGCTTTCAATAGCCTACAACCATTAATATATCCAAAAAAGAAGAAAATATCGAAGCGATGAGGTCGATCAAAAATTAAATCATATTGCCATTTGAATTACGGTTTAAGTTTGTTTTGTCGGCTGAGAAAGAATAGCTATGTTGGCATTAATGTTTTTAAGCTCGGAGATCGTTAAGTAGCGTTCGAGCTTACGTAAAAAACACACCTGCTTTGAATTGAACATGGAAAATTCAAACTTGAATTCGATTCAAAATGCAAAATATTTTGTTTTTGAAATACTACCAAGACGAATAAAACTTGAGTAATGAGCGATTGAAGCAAAATAATTCGTAAAATATCGACCAAGTCAGATACGAACGTTTATGAATTTAAAGATGACTGCAAGGCTAGATGAGAGGAATTGATGTAACTAAAATGCTGTATTTTGATTTTTCCTACTGTAAAAATACACCGATTTAATCTTTACGATATCCAAATTACACGCGAAAACTATCGTCCAAGGTATACTCAACTTTATAATGATACTAGACTTCATATTTCCTAGCAATTCGCTTGTTTTTACGCTAAAAATTATTAAGTGGGTTAGGCGTTGTATAGTTTATATTTGCCATGCATAATCACGTCCCCGCCAAATTTTTACAGTTTTTGCTGCTCTAAAATTACTCCTATTCCATTAATTTTCATTTTTTTACCCCGGAGAAAGATTGAAAAACAATTTTTCACTTGTAATTGTTTTTAGAATTTATTTTTATGGCGATTAATAATTTTCAGCTCTGTGGTTAGCCTTGGTTTATCGTATCTTGTCTTCAGTTCACCGCATTCAAAATTACCTGTCATTTGCATGTCTGGTCCTTTGAAACTCGTCTTTTCGAGTCTATTGGTTTCGTAAAAAGCCACTTGAAAAATATTAAAACTACAAACTAGTCTAACCAAGTTCTCTCATTTAATTTTCCGGCTTGTTTAATGTTATTAAATTTCATAATTCTAGCTTATTCTCAGTTTATTCAAGAGCGAAAAATGATTTTCTTCCATTTTGTCGCAAAATAAACTCTCACTGTGAACAGAACAGGGGTTGAATTATTCATTGCTATATGTTATTGTACAATCCAAATTTCGTAGGTGTCACGCGGTATAATAGACACTCAAAACGGGCTACTTTTTATAAACGATTCGATTGAGAAGATTTTCGCTAATTACATTTTTCACAGTATCTCGTCCTATATCCTATATAGCCCGTCTTCCCTGAGTTTCTCTGTCAGTAATGAATGCTTTGTTTTAGCTCTATCATTAAACCATGCAGCATCAAATTTTCCTTCAACGCCCTCCCCAGCCCGCTCGACGGCCATGTTGGTTGATCTCCGCGCAGCCTCGCATCCAAACACAACGAGCTCATCCGTGCATGAACAACGTTTTTATTCAGGAATAAACACCGCCGCGCGATGAAAGCCAATCGCCAATTAAAACCATTATATAGCTAATTTACTTAACGTTGTCGCTGGAAAAAGCCTATTAAAAGCTTTGAGAACAGAATCATGAAATTTTTTCCACCGCGACACGTACTAAGAAACTCACTGTATGCTTGTAAATTCTACAACTTGGACATATATTCCTTAATTCTTAGATAGCTTACAGAAGTTTGTTGGTTAATAGCTGTTATTACGGCTGCATGCAGATGAGATGCAAATGTGCCATTATGCATTGTATTGACCCGATAGCCTCGCTTGAATGATTCTTAAAACAAAAGATTATCACACTGCGGGCTCAGCTGTAATAACAGCTATTAAATTAGCTATATTTATGCAAATTACTTTTCAAATTCACTCACCTAACGTAAGAAACAGAATGAAAGCATTTCATCACTTAATTTCAAAGTACATTTAACTTACCTTTAATTATTAATATTTATAGATCTATTAAATATGACAGAAGTAAATAACAATGGAACTAACCATTCTGATTGGTCAGAATTAAGTGGTGACGTAATCGTGTGCTGCGGAGGTTATGAAGGTCGTTATCAATTAGATACTGTAGAAGCTTACAGCGAGTCGACTGGAACCTGGACCGAGCTTCCTTCCATGCCATTCTCACGTGACAGCATGGCCGCAGGGAGTCATAGGAAGGTTATCGTCCTCGCCGGAGGTTCTGATCGGAAGATTCCATTTAATGACGTCATGTTGTTTGATTGGCATTCAAAAGAATGGAGCAAGGGTGCCCCGATGCCTTCTGCGCGTGCGTACGCAGCTAGTGCAATGGACGAGTCAAGTGGTAAGCTGCTGATTTCGGGAGGATATAATAACGTGGAGCTGAACTCCTGTCAGGCTTTTGAAGTAGAAACACAAAAATGGCTCGACCTCCCGAATATGCCAAGTGCTAGAGCAAGAAGTGGCGGTGCTGTAGCAAATGATCACTTCTTTGTGGTAAGTTTAGAGTGGTTTTAGTTACACTATGACGTCATAGTGGCCATTTTGGTTGAACTTTACAAATGGTTTTTACTATGAATTCTCTTGTTCAGTTATTTAAACTAACATGGAGGCCGTGTCTTTTGTTGTTTTATTCTGTAGGGAATGACCTTCAAACCACCTACATTAGCCCCTATATTATCTGTATTTAATTTATTCAAAATGGCCGCAACGTCTATTACACCTGTTTTCGTATTTAGGCCGCGCCCAAGACAACTAGCCAAATTCCAGAACGTCTGGGAATTCGGCTTCTGTCAATAAAACTCAGTTTTGGCGGTCTGAGCTAGTAATTTGTTTGAATAGCAGAAGCCAAAAAATCACATCTTCTGGAATTTGCCTAGTCAGTGTCTAGTTCGTGTAGTTATGAAAACAGGTACATAAGCAAGCTTAGCCACTTCTTATCCCCAATAAGATCCAGCCCGTTACTCAGTATAGACATTTTTAGCTTTGGTCGTAATGTCACTTCTTATCCCCAATAAGATCCAGCCCGTTACTCAGTATAGACATTTTTAGCTTGACCGTAATGTCTTCCCATTTCAGACCACGTGTCAATCCCTTGAAAATATGATTCTTTGTTTAAGGCTCAAGCTAAAAAGGTCAACGACGGTATTAACGAACTTCATAATGAGTTCCTTAACCCATTTTGGGACATCGAAAAGTCAACATTGTAAACCGCTTTTGCTTGACGTTAGGGTTTAATACCGAAATTTTACTTCATAGATTGGGGGTGACGTCATGCGTCGACCAACCAACCTTGTAGAGGCGTTCAATATCAAAGAAAACAAGTGGATCAGTTTTCCTTCCATGAAATCCAAGCGACGGCGCTGTGCCGTAGTGGCAATCGGTGACAAGATCGTAGTGGCAGGAGGGCTTACATCAGACGACATCACCTTGGACTCGATGGAAATGTTCGACATGCGCAACAGAAAGTGGATGGACTTACCCACCATGCCGTGCGCGAAGTTTGGTTTCAACGCATGCGTAGTGGGGAACGAGATGTTCGTACTTGGCGGGAACGAGAGAATGAAGATGAAAGCTTGTTGCAACAGGTGTGATTCGTTCGACCTGCTATCACGTGAATGGAAGAGGGTTCCTTCTATGATGTACCGTAGGCTTCATGCTAGCGGTGTCAAGATATCAGTTTAAATTCTGGTTGACTTGTCAAGCCTCGTATCAAGCTGTTACTTTCAAACTTACACATTTAAAACAATTTGATCCGCGAATTTTCTTTGGTGAATCAACGCAAGAGCGTTAAAGATAATTTCTTTCCGTCGAGGATTATAGTATTGACAAGTGGATTCCTTTTTAGTCTTGAAGATGTGAGGGATAGTAGTTGTGACGATGGTGGCGATAATGGAGGTAGTAATAACGATGGTGATCGATGGTGGACATGATGATGATGATAATGATGTTGGTGGTTCCTGGTAGTGCACGCGGAATGATACTGATGGTGATAGTGATGATAATGTTTTTACGTTTTTGTACCATATCGATGCATAAGTTCTCACTCCTTTTTAGTAAAATTTGTACCCTGCGAAACAATAGGCACTTGTTATGACGAGGGAAAATCTACAGTGCACTCAGTTGATTTAATATATTCATAAAATCTACTGTGGTCTATTGTGGTTCTATCCATTGTATTGTGTGTTGTTCACTGTATTTCTGTGAATGCATTACATCAACTGCGTGCTCTGTAGACTCTCCCGTTATGATGAAGATTATTATGATGTCGACTTAAGTTATAGACATGCTATGAAACCGATGATTGATTAATAGTATACAAAATTTTAAAACGACTAGAAGTAGAGATGCTTGATCCAATTGTGATCCAGTGGAGGTGTCGTGAGGGCGGGACCCTCCTAAACCAAGATTAATTCGATATTTTTTATAAACAAAATTCTCATTGCTAGGTGTAACACAGGGAGCCGGCTACGCTCCGAGTAAAAGATGCGAGACGTACTAAAACATTAACGTTTAAGTAACGCGTTAGCACTACACGGATAATGCAAGATTATCTGGAAACTGATAGGCGATTGAAATAGTAATGCTTGTCTCTAGTAAACAGTCTGACCGTTTACCAGGAACTTTCGTTTCAATTTCAAATTTCATTTTTAATCGCCTATCAGTTTACAGATAATCTCGTATTACCCTTGTCGCTTTTAGTACGTCTCGTCAAAACACAGGAAATCCATCTGGTTATATAATCTTTTACTCGGAGCGTAGCCGGGCGTCCTGTGGGTATAACGAAATCTTTATGAAGTTTCTGGTAATTTTTCAAATTTCATTTCAAATCGCCAAAATTGACCTCACTCGTTTTTAGTTGTCCACATGTGCAGAAGGAAGAGCGCCTTGATACGGGTTTGGCAATAAACACCACAGGCAACCCAATCACCAGCTGGAATTAGAAATCCAGGATAAGAAATTAGATTGCCTGTGTACACACTTGTACCCAGTACTCCGTTGTAAAAAAAGGCGGAGTACTGGAAACAAGACTCTTAGGTTGTTTTTCCAATTCTAAATCAAAATTTAAAGAAATTTAGTTTATGTGACTCGATTCTTCGAGAATATTTTGAAATTTTAAGTCTATAAAGTTTGGTACATGACTATCTTGCTTTATATTATATTCAGTAAAGAATAGCATTTTATTTGTATCTTGGGTTCCCTGTCTAAAGTATAGCTCAATAGCCATTTGCTAGTTTGAGCCCGTGATTTCGTTCTGTGACACTAGAGATGTAGAGCCATCGAAGAGAGAACGATTTAATTCGCCTTTACGAATTTCAACGGAGGACTGGAAACGAGCTCGTGCCGCACAGACATTTGGGGGATTGATTTTGGAGACGAGATAGAGTTCGTGCCCAGTCTTTCTTTGGATTTCGAAATATAAAGGCAAATTCCTTATTTGATTTCGGAGTGGGTTTCGTATGAGAAGACTGCAAACTACGTTGAACTATGCGTTGATATTTGATAATATACAGAAAATATTGGAGAGCCATCGGAGCCATTTATGTATTAGGGACCGGTCATTAATTAGAGGAGGGGGATTGATGCATTTTTTCCCCGATCTACATGTTTTTAAGGAGCTCTCCCCTTTCCGGCTGCAAAAAAAAAATGTTGACCCCCCCCCCCTCCCCCCCAATTAATTGCATTAATTATTATAACCCCCAACCCCCTCAAAACACTTCTGACTCGCACGATTTTTTGTGACCCCTCTGCGTTTGTGTGGGAAAAAACGGCCCTCCCCATATTTGCACCAGCTCTCCCCCGTCTAGTTAATGACCCCATACTGTACCGTGTACGTCTTGTAAAGTTTAATTTACCGTACCTTAGATTTCATTTTTCACTCATACGAAAATTGCTCTATAACGTTAAGTATGTGGTTTGTTTGTTTTTAGTTCGCTTTGTCTGGCGTTTTGTTTTCGTAGATGCTAGGATAGTCCCAACCGCATAAACATTGCACCTTGACTTGTTAAATGAGAAAACTAATTCTTGAATGTAATCACAAAGACGTGGCGGCTATTCAGTTGTAGTTGTTGTTCCTTTCGATCCACGAAAGAACCGGACGTTCTCAGTAATACTACAGATACATTCAGCAATGAAGACGTGACCTCAATAGGACGGTGTGCCCATGAAAACGAACGCGCTCGTGCCGTCCTCTTGAGGTCGCGTCGTGTTTGCGAAAAAATGTCTACTTTAATTATTTTTCAAAGCAATTTCGTAATTGTTGTTGTTGTCGTAAATCAGATGTGCAGATCGATCTTTTTCTGACTGATTTGAATGATTTTTTTATCGCGGTCATTAGCGCATACACCTACTTGCAAGAAGGTTATCATAGGAAAAAAGAACATTTGTAGTTTAGTGGGATAGGAATTTATTCCTTTCTCACTAAATTACTAAAGTTCTTTTTTCCTATGACAACCTTTTTGCAAGTAGGTGTAAACATTCGACTATATAGTTAGTTCATATTGACGATTGGATGACGTGTGATACAATCATTAATTATATCTGGTTACAAACGTAATGGATTTGTGATCAAGTCTTTTAATGTCAAAATAAAAAAAAACCTGTATTGATTGCTTTCTGAAATTACACCAACTGGAATAGACCCAGTCCACTTGGGAGTAATGTTTAGACCACGTGTCATTCCCTTGATAATACAATTCTTTGTTTGAGGCTCATCCATATTAATGTATATTCTCAAGGTTTACCATGAAACAAAGAAACAATACCTAAGGGAATGACACGTGGTCTGAAACAAAAAAACAAATAGGCCTAAGTGGATTTGGTCCATTGTGTTGACCACTTACGCAAAAGTTTGACTGAGAGTGGCTTGGTACATAACTTGGGTTCCAGAGAGAAGAATCTACAGAGTACTCAGTTGATGTTAATGTATTCACAACATCTATTGTATGGTCTGTGGTCGTTCTATCCATTGTATTATGTGTTGTTCATTGTATTTCTACGATTATAGCTAATTCAATTAACGTCGCTTAAAAAAATACTAAAAGCTTTCATTGATCTTTTGTTTACCAACAAACTGCGCTGAAGGCTTTCTAAGAATTAAAAAATATATGTCCAAGTTGTAGAATTTGCAGGCATACAATGAGTTTCTCAGTGTAATAATGTCACAGTGAAAAAAATTTCATGATTCCTCTCTCAAAGCTTTAGGCTTTAGGCCTTTTTCAGTGACAACGTTAAGTGAATTAGCTCAATATTACATCAACTGCATGCTCTGTAGACTTTCCCGGTTCCAAAGGCTCTCTCGCTCCAGTGTTTCTCGGTCGTAGGTCGCCTGTACGGAGCGAGAGGACCTCGGGCACCAAGGCACCAATACAGGCTTTAAGCACCAAACCGATTATTTCCAGTACCAAAGGGAGGATGATAAAAATGATAAAAATAAGGAATCTTCAGCCTTTCTACTTCCATCCGGGACTCTAAAACGCGATCAAGGAGTTCCCAGTCCTCGCCGCCCCAGTTTTGAAATCCTTTTACATTCATTGCTCCAGCCCGGTCAAAATCAGACTTGTAGATCGCGAAGAGACCAAACCCAAGCGTCTCCCAGTATCCAAATGGATGGCTAGGATAAAATCCACACTTCAGACGCTTTACTACTGGAGCGAAAGCCATCTTGCCTTCCACACAGTGCTGGAAATGAATATATATTTTATTAAAATCTCAGGTTATGCGTTATCGTTCCCAGAGACGACGCAATCTCGTTCCCTAGAGCCGATCTTTCTTACTGTGTATGATCGATAAAATATCTTGGCTCTGGAATTTCATCGGAAGCCGTCGTCTTTTTGTCGATTGTCGATTGTCACACGAAGTTAACACGAAACTTATTCGTAACTTGGCAAGCGGGACATTTCTTTTGTTACGCTTTTTCTATTCGGAAAATAGACTCGACAGCATCAGTGGCTGCTCGCACATGCGCAGTAGCCACAAAATCGACAACAGTTTTCAATTCGAGGATGGGCTTGATGTTTTCATACATCTACTCTATTTTATCAATTCCAACCTCGACTTGAAACCGTTGTTGTATTACACATTCAAGCGAAAGGTCTATTAAGATTTAGATTATGTTTCTCGGCTGAAAGTGCGTAAACGTACCTTGCGCACAGTCGCGATCAGTTTCGCAGGGATTTTAAGATTCAAATCGCACAGAAACAAAATACTGTGCGGATCCTTCACGGCGTCAGCTCCCTTCTGTATAGCCTCTGCTCTGTTGAACTTCTTGTTGCCAGGCAACCTTACCACGGTATAACGACTGAGAGAGCTTTTCTTTAAAACTGCTTCGACATCGATGTCAGTGCTTTCGTAATCAACGATGATCACGTGGAGATGCGGGTCACGTGTTTCGTGTGCTATTTCTGTGAGAATGATTGGTATTGGTATTTAGTAAAAATTTACTCAAGCGATGCAATTGTGAAAATTTTGCTTGGAATCGGGAATCCAAGATATAAAATGTTGTAGAATAAGTGTAGAATTCTCTTGTATCATAGAGCGACTTTTTGAAACACATTCAATACCCAATGCAAAGTGTGGTCACACTTGAATACTTGCAAAATCAGGCTGTAGTCAGTTAATGTCCAAGAATTCGTGATTTACATATGACGTCACTGCCGCCATGTTGATGACTTTAACAAAAGATTTGGTCTTCGCTCTTTTATTATATTAACCAACATGGCGGCCGTGCCTTTTGCTACTTCACTATAAGGAACGTCAATGAAAAAAAGTGTTGGTCATCCTGTGGATGAGCATGGGAACGAGGCAACCTCGGATAGGTATTTCTAGATGGCAGCGAGCAATTTGTTGTGAAAATGACCGTTTTAGCTGATCGTTAGCGGAGCGGGTTACAAACGAGTCTTGGGACTGGACTAAGTTGATAATAGAGATTTCCGTTTTACAGGCTTTGGCACTAACAGTACCATTGGTTAATTTTTGAATGTTTCTATAGTCTGCGTTGAGGTCATGATTTTTTACAAACGTTGATCCTGGATTTTTCTTTCATTTGAATTGATTAATTTGGGACCATACATCCAGACATCGATTGCTGAAGCGTCGTAT
>WUAP02152998.1:0-10679 GCA_015163945.2 Stichodactyla helianthus
CGACTTGAGTCTGGCAACGCGAGCCACGCGACCCTAAAGGTGCTTTCAAAGAAAGCTGCTGCGTGAATCCCGCACACACTCAATTTCACCATTTTTCCATAATAATAACCGCTTCTCCTAGCATTCTTGATGTTCCTTTGCTTTCGACCCCTGACCAGGTTTTTGAAGCGCAACAGCGAGAAGAACAATAGCAGCTTTAAGTGCGATATGCTCCATGGCGGTCCTATCGATCCAATCGTCGATGTGCTTAGTTAGCTGGTCAATGAAGTCACACCCGGTTTTCCCATATGGGACGAGGAAGGTGTTTTTTCTCCACGTTGTGATTTCATTGTACGCACTATCGATCACTGCTGTGCTGATTGTTATCATTTTTCCGTCGGTATGTCGGCCCCAATTAACCATATCGGGCGCATTGACGCTCGTGTAATCCGGTAAACACCCCGCACCATCATTAGATGCCTGCGATGACTCCTCCATTGTAGTTACGCTTCCCTTTGGGCTTGGCCCCATCTCTGTCGTATGCAAATCTAGTTCAGTTGCTGGTAAATTAGCATATTCGCTTTCCACAATCTGGGTTTTTTTTTTTAATTTTCAACCTCACTATATTCTTGAGAAGAAAGTTCCATATCAATTATAATCCCTGCATCACTTGTACTTTCCTCTGCGGCTCCATCCCAGGTTCTATTAACTGTCCCATTGCCCTTCATCTTTTCTAGCCTCGATGCCTGATCGCGGAGATTTTGGCCCTTTAGTTGTAAAGTATTATATCCCATACCATCCCACAGTTCCTTCATGACATCTATATATCCTTTTTTCCTTCCATTTTCGTTACAAGGAGGATTATCAGAAGAGACAAGCTGTTTTGCTCTTCTTTTGCATTCCAAAACGTCGACATTCATCTGGTCTGTCCATTTCACTTTCGAATTCCTCGCCTGAATTGCCATGACGCTCACAACATCGCCTGACTTGCCATGACTATCCGTATCTGACCAAGAATGACTTTACGTAAGTATTAATTAAAATTGCAGCTAAGTTTATTCCTTCGATTCACTTATTTGAAGCTTAAATAGATAAAGAAGAACCATCACTTGATCTAGAATAGTCTGGAGACCTCTAGAATAAGATATAAGTGATAGAATTTATTTCAAGCTTTTGAATCGAATAAACACAGAACTCAAAACTATTGTGAAGAAGGATTTCTGATATAAAGAATTGTAATGTACACAAGAGTGGTTTCAATAGAGTGGTTTCTAGACGAGAGTGATTTCAATAATGCTTTCAATTGTTCCCCAAACTAATATGAGTGACTCTAGAGTTCAAAGTTCATTGCCTAATATCAAATGACAGGTTTAAAATTAACAAATATTGGTTTTCACAACTATATCGAGAACTCAACACTTTAGAAATGAGATAGATTATTACCAGGTTTACATGAAAAATCGACTAACTAACATATAGAGAATTAGCAATAATTCTTTGAAAGAAGATTTACATCGGAAGGTCATCGGAATGTACATTTCGACGGGGAAAGACAACAAACATTACGATCAAAGCTCGCTTAGAAATGATAATTTATTACGGGATTTACATGATAAATCGATAAAATAGCAAAGAACGAGATAAGCTACCTGTTCGAAGGAAAATTTAGGGCCGTTAACTGGTCCTACAGGCTAAATGAAGTCTGCAAAGTAGACAAACACTAACAGCTCCTTCGCCGATGAAACCGTGTTGTAAGCGTGTTATCGAATGTTCTCGAGATCTCGAGATTGAGGTCCGGAGTAACCGAAGCAAGGTTTCTCAATCAGCGCGATTTTATCACCACGGAAAACCCAAACTATCCAATATTTCATTTTAAAATTCCAGTTTATTTGAAGAATGAGTTCCAGCAATATTCTTGCTCTAGTCTAAAGAACAACAGTAGTTTTTCGCTACCAAAACACGGGCGCCAACATAAAACCCCGGCGCCAACGTACATAAAACAAAAATCCACAATCACGCGCTGTACACGTGCCGCTCAGACTAAGCCGTGACAAAAGTCACGTCTAGGAGAAGCGTGACGTCAAACCACAGGTAGCCCAGTTTACGCTCTTAGAGCGTCTAGTTACTGGGCTGCCCTGCGGCAAGCCCAGACATAATCTACCTTTGTTTTTTCTTCTTTTTACTGGGCTGCCCTGTGGCAAGCCCAGACATAATCTACCATGTCCGTGAGTAAGTAAACTTTACACAGGAACCCCAAATACAACATATCGTAGCAAATCAGATATCAGATGTCAAACGAAACCATCAATACCTTTTGGGATCTTCTCGAAAACTAGAGTAAACTTTGGAACTCTTCGGAACCTATCAACGCTCAAACCTTGTTTACTCGTCGTTACGTCGTTTTCCCGATAACTACCTCATGCTCCAGAATCCACACTTGCCAGCTCCTTGCTTAGCAAAATTTTCGACTGTCAAGCAAAGGTAAGTTTTCATTTGCTCACGAATTATATTTTACTTCTTTTATCACTGCTTTCATTTCCTATTTTCTAATTGGAGAAATGAAAGGTTTAACCTTTATATAACAGGCCAATGTTTACGGAGATATCGCTCATTCAAGATCAAGAACCCGAAGCAGCTGAATTCTACGCAGATGCAAATTGCCATTAAAGAAATACATCACTCACGAAAGCAGGATTTTGAGCCTCATTACCGGAAAACTGAGCCTCGAAAGAGGAATATTGAGCCCCATTGTGGGATAATTGAAATTCGCATCAGTCAATCGCCTTGATATCGGCAAAGATCAACAAACTCGAAAATACTGAAATTATTCAAGTCATGTTGTTGCTATGTGATCACATCAGCACAGTTTGCTACATAAACGTCTATAAATTCCCTAGATAACATATTAGAAGCTGAATCGTTGGTGGATACAAAAAGGAAATATTAGAAATTCAAACACGAATTCCCATTATGCTTAGACCAATATTTTGTAAAATCCAATCGCAAGATGACTGGGGCTCATCGAAAGAGGAGTTGGTTAAAACCAACATTATATGTCTCGCATATAATGTAATTTTATATTGATGCATCTTCTAGAGTCGCTGGCGTTACGGTTGTAGCGCTGGCGGGTTGACGCTGGAGCGGGCGCGACGTCATTTAGGTCTAACCAATCAAGGGCAAATACGTGTAATCGCCCATGCACGATGACTATTTAACTTCGCACAACACCAATTTCGGCCTTCCTACTATTTGCACCAACGTCGCCATCTTCCACAAGAAAAAGTTTTTTGAAGGCAAGTACCTCATTTTCTATTTTCCTAGCCTTTATCTGCCGTCTAGTTAAGATTAGTTTTAAGTTCTAGTTTTTATCTGCATCCCACTACTGTTGTTTGAGTATGGCAAAGGCACATGTCTTGATTCTTGGTCACTCATTCATTCGTCGTCTTCGCGCCACCATTAGCGAAATTCAAGACTTCAATTTGCTCTTTGGTATATCGGAACCCAAAATCTTACGCTACGATTTAGACGTTGTGGCACGTTTTGGCCTGGATATAGTAATTCTTCAACTTGGTACCAATGATTTATTAAATTCCTCCCCTATCACAGTGGGTTCAGCCATTGAGGAGCTTGTCAATGTGCTCCACTCCGCTTACAATGTTGATATTTTTTGCGTTTGCCAGACTCTTCGGCGCTCTGCCACCAACGTACATTTTAACGACAGGGTGGGGTTGCTCACTAGATATTTAAAGACAGTCTTGGATTCAATTCCTTTTGCCTTTTATTGGTCCCATCGGGGTTTCTGGAAAGCTAAGAACAATATATTTTTTGTTGGAAGATGGTGTCCATCTAAATAGTAGGGTGCAACATAAACTTTATGGTAGTCTGAGGGGCGCGGTGTTGAAATGCCTGCGCTTGCTGGATTCCATTTAGTTGTGACTTTCAGTTCCGTATTTTCATTTTATTTGGATTGTTGAGGTTTGCTGTGTTGCGTCCGCAGCTCGTATGTCATATTTTATATGTATTTTTATTTGTGACTCGACGATGTGAGCTTGTCGAGTGTTGTCTCTCGTCACTGTTATCTATAAGGGGTGCATTCCATTCATACTGCATAGTTGTTGGCAGCTTGCCATCTTTCTTTTACTAAATCCCCCTTGATTAACGGATGTATTATATTGCCCTCATTGCAGGACGTTTCCATATGAGTGTACAAACCATTCCGGCCGCAACCTGCGTGCCCAAATGCACTTGGTTACTGTCCTTGCATATACATATACAATCCTATTGTTAATTATTACGGAACTTGCCTATGCCTTTCTAAATTTTTTGTTTATGCCTGAGCGCTGGCTTTTTCGCATCGCGTCTCTCGTTTACGTTTGTTGGAAATTGAAATTTTTGTATCATTTAACTAAACTTATTTATTCTTTGGCAAAGCTATGTCTTCTCTCAAGCGTTCTTCTCGCACCACCCGTGGCCGATCCAAGCGTACTCGTCCATCCGAGTCAGCATCCATCTCGCCAGAAGCAGCATCAAACTCCAGCACGGGATTCGATGTAGAGGCCTTAAGCGCATCAATCTCTGTGGCGGTCTCTAATGCCGTTAAAGGGGCTCTCGAAGGGCACCAGCCATCCAGCGCTCCAATGGCCACTAGCACCGCTGCCGCGGTTTCGGTAGAAGAGGCGGTCTCCGACCAGTTGGCTAGGATAACTGGCGCATCATCGTCAGGTACGAAGGAGCTCGAGTTCCCTGGGCATTCATCATCAAGCGACTTTTCTGACCGTTTGTTTTTTTCTAGCCTTGCTCTAGAGCTTGGAGTGGTTGTTAAAGATAAAACCAAAGCCAAAATTTGGGCAAATGAGTATGTCGACTTTGGCCTATTTCTATCAGTAACCCCTAGTCCTGACCGTTACTCCATTACGATAGATCCTTCCAGTCCAAGCTCTGGGACACAGTTTACTCTACAGCCCAGTAGACCAACTAAAAAGATCTCTAATGTCAATCAGTGCCTATCGGCTTTCAATACCTTTGTCGTCATTTACGTGGTTAAATTCCCTAGCGAAGCGCCTAAGCTTATGAAATACTGCGAAGTTGTCCGGGACATTCCTGCTAAGTCGGGGGATTGGGCTTTCTATGACGAACAGTTTCGACTATTGCGACAAACAGCGCCGCTTAAGTACCCTTGGGATGCAGTACATTGGGAACTTTGGCTAAAGGTGACCTTTCGTGGCCGTCCATCCGCTGTTTCCAGTGACAGGTATAACAAAACAAAAACTAGCCAGTCACCCTTCCCCAAGGGCACATGTTGGGCCTTTCAGGCAGGCCACTACTGTGGGGGTGGCTGTAAATTCGAACATAAGTGCCACAAATGCGGCGGTAAACATTCTGCCATCCGCTGTCAAGGCGAGGGTCAAAAGCGCGCTAACCACCAACTGCCAACTTTTCCTGCCCCTAATAGTTCACAAGCCGATAACACCCGTAAAGGCCGACCGTCTTGAGGAGCACCTAGAAGGCTATCCTGGCCATCTAAAACAATATTTAATACAGGGTTTCCGCGAAGGTTTTCACATCAATTTTGTTGGGAAGCGGCGTACTTTTGAACCCTCTAACTTGAAGAGTGCTAGTGAACAGCCGGATATCGTTCACGATAAGCTTAACAAAGAAATACGATTGCAAAGGATAGCCGGCCCCTTTCAAGTTCCCCCCTTCTCGGATTTGTTTTGCTCACCCTTAGGCATAGTTCCCAAGAAAACTCCTTCGGAATTTAGATTAATTCATCACCTCTCTTTTCCCTCCGGTTCGTCTATAAATGATTCGATTCCTAGTGAATTCTCCTCAATATCTTATGCGACTGTTAACGACGCAATTGCTGCTATAAAACGCTTAAGGAAGGGCTGTTTTTTGGCGAAAACAGATGTTAAATCGGCATTTAGGATTATACCAGTTCATCCCAATGATCACCCCCTGTTCGGCATCAAATGGGATAAGCTCTACTATTATGATCGTTGTCTGCCGATGGGCTGCTCTTCTTCTTGTGCCATTTTTGAAGCATTTAGCACTGCGCTCCGCTTGGGAGCTTCCAGCGTCTTACACATACTCGATGATTTTCTATTTTTAGCCGACACTGAGGACAAGTGTCGGGATGATTTGCTCAATTTTTTAGCTATGTGCGAATTTCTTGGTGTTCCAATCGCGGAAGAGAAAACCATCGGCCCTCTAACCTGCCTACAGTTTGCAGGTATCAGGCTTGATTCTGTCTTACAAGAAACTAGGCTCCCAGACGATAAGCTTGAAAAATGACATACGATATTAACTTCATTTTTAGTAAGCCGCAAGGTGACACTTAAGGAACTTCAATCACTCATCGGTCTCTTGAATTTTACGTGCTCCGTTGTTGTGCCCGGCCGTGCTTTCCTTCGAAGTCTCATCGATCTCACGACGGGTTTGCAGCGTCCTCAGCACCGCGTACGTCTAAACAAGGAGGCTAAAGCGGATTTGAAGGTCTGGATTCAGTTTTTGGACCACTTTAACGGCCGCGCTTTCTTTTCAGACAATCGCTGGATAACGTCGTCGTCGCTTGAATTGTTCACAGACGCAGCGGGCTCTAAAGGTTACGGCGCTATTTTTGGTAAAAAGTGGTTTTATGGTCCATGGCCCGAATGTTGGAGTTCCTTAAATATCACCTTCCTTGAGTTTTTTCCTATTGTTGTCGCACTGCATATCTGGGGGCGCGCGATGGCCAATAAATTTGTATGCTTTGTGACAGACAATTTAGCCTTAGTAGACATTATTAATCGCCAGACATCAAAGCACAATCTTGTCATGGTATTAGTTAGAGATTTGGTTCTCACAGCCCTCAAATACAATATTATGTTTCTCGCGCGGCATATCGCGGGTATTCAAAATTCTTGTGCTGATCTATTGTCACGCTTGCAGGTCACTCAGTTCAAACAAATTTTTCCAGAAGCGGAGGAATTTCCGACCTCGATCCCGGACAACCTTCTGCCGAAGAGCTGGTTGCTTGTTTAAACCAACTTCTTTCTTTTTCCCTGTCGGCAGGGTCGCGAAATTGTACTCGAGAGCCTGGGCGATCTTTCGAGAATTTTACGCCCGCTTTGTTTCGCCTGACACGTTTAGGCTTCCACTCAGTACCGCTACAATAGCGCTTTTCATATCTTATTTACGTGCTCGAAAATTGGCTCCTTCTACTATTACAAGTTACTTGTCCGCCATTAGTTATGTACACAAAATAAGAGATTTACGTGACCCGACCAAAGTTTTCGTGATCCAAAAACTTCTGACAGCTGTCGGGAAACAAAGGTCACCTGACACCAGGCTTCCTATTACAAAACCCGTTCTTTATCAACTTGCATGTTCATTACAGCATACCAACTCTTCGGCAGTACAGCGCATCCTTTTCAAAGCTATGTATTTGCTAGCCTTTTATGGGTCTTTCCGCATAGGAGAACTAGCGTGCAAGGGCCCTGAGGACAGTCAAACAGTCGTGCAACTAAAATACTTAACCTTTTTAAAGACAGATGGCTCTATTAATTCACTTAAGATTACAATCTGCCGTTTTAAACATCATACAAACAATCGTCCTGTGGAAATTCTCATTGAGCGTGATGGCGTCTCCTCTTTCTGCCCCGTGCAAGCCATGCTAGACTACTTCAAACTCAGGCGTTTTTCTCCCGGCCCCTTATTTTGTCTATATAGCCGTCCGGTCTCTGTTCACCAGTTTAACGCTCAACTGACTCTTCTTTAATCTTTTGCTCTCTAGACTCGAACCGGTATAAAAGCCATAGCTTTCGTATCGGTGCAGCTTGTCACGCTGCCGATAAAGGGTTCTCCGACTCTCAAATCAGGGCTCTTGGACGCTAGAAGTCAGACGCTTTTAAGCTGTATATTCGCAACGAAACATTACTTGCTACTTAAGCTCATTGTCCGAAATATCGTGATCGTATCAGGGACGCGCCAGTCAGTCTGGGGCTGTGGTCGCGTTCTTGTACAGCTATCCTAATTTCCGTTATGTCATCAGAGGTCAGATCTGGGCTGCTCAGGTGGCATAGCACCTATCTCTGTACTACTTTTATCTAAACACTTGCAACGGCAAATGGGGAAGGGGTTAGACTTGGGCTACCCTTCCCTAGCCTTTTATGATTTGGCCGCCTTTTGCTCTCGTCTGGGTGGGGCGGCCACATAGTGTGGCTTATGGCGGTTTTTTCTTTCGTGCCCCACCTTTGCTGAAGATAAACTTCAAATATTTTTATTTTTCGATAAGAATCAGTTTAAAGAAATCAACGTCACGTATGTGGCCACGTTTGTCCATGAGACTGTTTAAGTTCGTTGAATCATTAAGTAAACCTTCAGCAAACAAGCACGACGTGAGCAGATCCCCACATAAGATTTAACATAATTTGGAAGATGCAGCGAAATAAAAACCAACATTATATGTCTCGCATATAATGTAATTTTATATTGATGCATCTTCTAGAGTCGCTGGCGTTACGGTTGTAGCGCTGGCGGGTTGACGCTGGAGCGGGCGCGACGTTATTTAGGTCTAACCAATCAAGGACAAATACGTGTAATCGCCCATGCACGATGACTATTTAATTTCGTACAACACCAATTTCGGCCTCCCTACTATTTGCACCAACGTCGCCATATTCAACAAGAAAAAGTTTTTTCCCCTCCCCCGCCCCAGCACCAGCCCATATTTTGTTTCTTGAGGTGGCGGTTTTTTCTTTCGTGCTCCACCTTTGCTGAAGATAAACTTCAAATATTTTTATTTTTCGATAAGAATCAGTTTAAAGAAATCAACGTCACGTATGTGGCCATGTTTGTCCATTAGACTGTTTAAGTCCGTTGAATCATTAAGTAAACCTTCAGCAAACAAGCACGACGTGAGCAGATTCCGACATAAGATTTAACATAATTTGGAAGATGCAGCGAAATAAAAAAGGGGGAAAAAAAGTATAATTTAGCGCGATTTCCGTTTATACCATTTATGTATGATTTCACACATTTTATCTTTGGATTCTACTACATTTCACCTAATATAAAACATATACTGAAACGACATGTTATCACCACATCCAAAACTCGTGAAGTGGACATCTTGTATAAATTATTATAACACTATAAATTCCATTACTAGCAGTGCCACAAGCGCTTTATAAGCGCTATTTTTTACTGGGCTGCCCTGTGGCAGGCCCAGTCATAAATTACCTTTGTTTGTTTGTTTTTTTTTTTACTGGGCTGCCCTGTGGCAAGCCCAGTCATAATCTACCTTTGTTTTTACTGTGCTGCCCTGTGGCAAGCCAAGAGAAAATGAGATAAGAGAAGGAATCCCTGGTACTGGGTTCTTTACCCATCATATCAGCCGTTCGTTCTATTTTTAGGTTGGTATTTATTTTAAGAATGGAACATGATTGGTCAGATCGTATGAAGCAAGGTCCCATAGCCAATCACACAAGTAGGTCCTGTTCTAAAAATAGAACGAAGGGCTGATATGATGGGGTACCAGGGATTCCTTCTCTTACCTCATTTTCTCTTGGGCAAGCCCAGTCATAAAATACCTTTGTTTTTACAGGGCTACCTGTGGTAGACCAGTCTAAAAATTCAGCGCGTGTCTCTGGGTTTTTTTTACTGGGCTGCCCTGTGGCAGGCCCAGTCATAAATTACCTTTTTTTCCCTCCATGACAAAATTGCGCAATAGTACCCAGTGGTCCACTGCGGCCTTACTCCGTTATAGGGATCCCATCAACCAATGTCAATCAAACTTTGAAGGGGAAGGTGGGTGATCCATTCACGTAATATCCGTAAGCGTCCACGCAGGCGCTGTTTTCAAAGGCGCTGAATATATTAAAATTTTATTGCGGTAGGCCCGGGTCGGCTGAAATCGAGCTAGGAATATTTTCGAAGACAACTAATCTTCTCTCTGTTTAACGGGATATTCGAGGGCAATTAATTCTGCTCAAGTCATTAAAAATTACAGATACAAGATATAAAGTTCTTGAAACATCACTTAAATTCCTCAGGATTTCGATTGAAATTTCCTGGACTTTTGACGAGAGGAAAACCAAAGACAAACACCATAAGCGAGAGCCAAAGTCACATGTGATTCAAGTTAGCAAATTGAAGTCGCTAGAAGTCAAGCTTATCTCAGTGTGCTTCTGTGATTTTCCCTTGGATCGAAAATGAGCAAGAAAAACAAATACTGAAAGCATACCATGGTTTTCTGAAGCCTTTTATTTAAAACATTTTCCCGAGACAGTTTACAAGGTCAATGTGTCATAATTTTGGAAGTAAACATTCGCTGCTTCAAAGGCATCTAAGTTTTATCCATAAGTTTACTTCATGAAAAAGACAAAGGTTTGCTAACAAATCATGAAATACCATCAAGGACTGATTAAATATCATGTCTGGATGAAGATTTTGGTATGATGGGGTTTTCTTAAGGTTTCAATGGAGCAGTACTGAGTGAAACTTAGAAACTGTATTCTATTTTTGCCCTGAAGGTCAGTAAAATTACTGTAACAAGCGCGCACGTCATGATCGCGCTCTCGTCACGTACTCGACCCGAAGTAGGCCGCTAAACTTACACATGGGCAAGAATTCTATACAGTGTGGCGGTCGAGCATGCGCACTTCACGCGTTGCTACTCAAAAAAACATGGCGGCTTTATAAGAAAATGACTGGGAAAT
>WUAP02153009.1:0-25896 GCA_015163945.2 Stichodactyla helianthus
GTCAATGTAGTGGTAGTGTGTGTGAGCGATAGTGCCCCCAATTAGTGCGAAAGCGCTAGAACGACTAGGCACTTAAAGAGATTTAGTAACAGCGCACTAGTATCGCTTCAGTGGGGAACTGACCATGGAAATTTCATTCTATCATCTGTATCTACAAAGTTACCTGCTTTTCAGCTCACACAGTACTCTAGCAGCCTGGGTTCTTAGTAACGTCACGCTACTATCGTGTGACTCAGAAACCTTCGGCAGCGTGACATCTCGTGCCTTTAGGATCGCATGAAGAGATTCGATTGCTTGTTCGACTAGCTCAAGGTTATTCAACGAAACAACCTATGGATTTGCAACGAGTAAAGAAATTTTGAGCATACAATCTGCTGGATGGGTCTGAATACAATTCGTGTGGACGTTTCTTCTAAGGCACCAGGCATTATTTATACACAGGGCTCAGAGGAAAGTCAGTTGTGTGCCAGTGGTATATTTTTTTCCGTTAAAAACTCTCGTCGCGAAAATTTGCGCGCGCTATTTTGTGCGAAATTCGCAAGGAAGAATTCAGGGAAAACAAAAACATCATCATTAAGGCTTACCTCTTTCTGTTCCAGTTTTAGTCGTACGAGAGGAATATCAAGCAGCCTGTCAGGATGTGTACTATTGTCCACGGTTTTACCATCCAGGATAACCGTAGCCATACCATCAGATATACTCATCACTTCACATGTCGTGGGAACCATGTCTTCCCCGATGATCTGCCAAGTTAAATTCAAAATATTAATGGAGTCTTATAATGACCTTGAGCCCGGTTTCACTAGTGACATAAGCATAAGCATAAGCAACATACGCAGACTCAGTTCAGCTCTTCTCACACAGGTCTGACAAAAGACAAGTGCTGCTAATGAAGAATTCCCAACTGAGTCTGCGTATGTTGCTTATGCTTAGAGCAGATTTCATATGACTGTGAATAGCTCGTGGTACGATCGGTGCCGTAAGCGTGCCTTGCCGCGACCGTGATGTTTTCTAGAATTTTGACATGCCTTACCGTTCCTTGACCGTGTCACGACCGTATTCGTGCCGCTAGCTTTTCACAGTCATACGAAATCAAAAGAAAGCTGTTCAATTAACTCACCTTTGCATTACAACCAGCATAGACAGTATGGTTGAATCCTCCCAACGAACACAATGCAGCCATTACTTGTCGGGACATCGTTAACAGTTCCTCATTTTCTACTGGCAGCTCCTCATCTTCCTCTGTCTCGTGGCTCTGTTCAGCGATCAAGCATTCGATTTCTTCTCCTAGTTGCTCCAACAGTGATGACACCGAGTCGAGGGTGTTCGATAGAACTTGTCTAATTGCAGAGGACCAAAGCTTTGCGGTGTCAGAGGAAGGCGATGTGAGAAGCGATTGCAAGAGAGAGATAACTTCAGATGCCATTGTGTGCGCGACCTGACCACTCACGAAGGAACGACAGGACTGACTGCATTGGAATTATATCAAAATATAAGCATTTTTAGCGATTTTAGCAAATTAAAGAGCAACTGTCCGTATTGAAGGGAGCGATGAATTGGCAGATGAGTGAATGAATGAATGAACAATTGGAAAAATAATTAAAAAATGAAAATGAAAAAAGAGAAAAGGCTTAATGCGAAATTTTATAGAAACTGAGTATAAAACGACACTGCTTGATTTTCTTTAAAGTGCCCCTCACCCTTCTGAGAATATTCTCAGTATTGATTCTACATGGGGTCAGCTGTTGAATGACCCAAAAAATTTATAGTTTGAGTGCGGCTTCTTGAGGTTATAAAGGGTTTTCCATGCCATATGCTAGTGACTGTGACGTCAAGGGAGTAATTTATGTTTATTTGTTGTTCCTTGTAATAGCTGTTATTACGGTTGCATGCAAATGAGATGCTAATGACCCGTTAAGCATTGTATCGACCCGATAGCCTCGCTTGGATGATTTTTACAACAAAAGGTTTTCTCATTTGCAATGCAACTGTAATAACAGCTAGTCAAAACACTGGCTACTATGTGAAAACTAACTTTCAATTATTTCTATAAGAGCCATTGGTAAAACAAGGATGTATTTCAAATTCAATTCATCTGTGCCAGTTATGTTTTGTATATTAAATGATTACTCCTCTGACGTCACAGTCATTTGCATAAGGCATGGAAAAATCTATAAAACTTCGAGACGCATCACTCAAACTACATATTTCCCCCCCCCGGCCATTGAACAGCTGACCGCATGTAGAATCAATACTGAGAATATTGTCAGAAGGGTGATGATGGGCACTTAAATTATGTGAGAGCGAAAAGGTTAGTTGTATCCAATCGTTACACCGGTATTAACAGCAATATCATATGATGAAAACAACTGTACCTTGCCAGTATTTGATTGCGAACACTGCAGACATTTTCACTCGACACCAGTCCCTCATCATTAACATGCTCTTGTCGTCGATGATATGCAGGTAATACACTAGTAACCAGGCCCATCGCTGCTAGACTGGAGGCTTTGGTCATACAGACACTAAGCACGTCTGTCATGATCACTGCTTTGTTGTTTTCAGTAAGTTCGTGGTCCAGACGCACGGCACGGTCTATTTCGTTACCAAGCCCCACGCGGAAAACAAACCGCTGACCAACGTGACTGAGGCAAATAAAAAGTACTAAGAATAGAATTGAAAATTTTTTTATATAACAAAGACAGATTTCTTAGAAGCGTCGTATCTGTTATGAGCTTCCAAACTCCATAGAACGCTCACTGATTACATTGCCGGTGCGAATGCTCGCTTTTCATTAGAGCAGATTTCGTAAGACGGTGAAAAGCTCGCGGCAAGAACACGGTCGTGACATGGTCAAGACACGGCAGTGGATCTTTGTATTAATACTCACCTCATGATCTTTTGTACAACTTCGTGTGATAGTTGATCACTTCTTTTATGCACATACACTATGTACTGTTCTGTCTCCTCGGAACCATGTGTCGTCCCTTCCACGCCTTCTTTGCCCTTCTTTCCGTTCCCACCATGTTGCGCCCTTTTCCCATTTTGCCCTCGAGTTAATATAAAATCGCCTAGTTTGGCGAGCAAAAGTTTGGCAACCTTGAGCACAGGTTTGGATTCACTTGTGTTACTGTCACGGTTCAGGTATGGTTCTGTCGTGACGGGTAATGTTAGTTGCTCACAACTGTTTGTCGTCATCAGAGGAAGTGCTGCACGACAGAGCTTTAATACAGTCAACACGAGCTTAGGTGGAGCCTGAGGGTCTATGAGCACGGCTAGAAGGGTGGACACTGTGCAGGACTGCTGTAAAATAGCTTCTCCCATTTTACTTCTACAGACAAAAAAAGTGCATACTGGTAAAAATTTCGATGGTAAAGCAAACGTATCCCGAGGCTATCTAGAAGATGAAATTTGGGAGTTTGAAGAGGATGAGAGTGTAGATGGGGAAAAATGGTCGCATCTTTTCAATTTCCTCTCTGCAGATTTCAACGAAAAATACCAAAAGCTGATACCGAAATTACGGAAATTACATACCGAGCGCGAGGGCCGTACCGTACGTTATGCACTGCAAATTGGCTAATAAAGACTCGGAGACACGATGCGACGTTCTCTGCGACGTTGCTTGCAACGGGGAAATCGTGTGTCCACCCGTAAAAGACGAAACGATTTCTACTTCGCGACGTCGCGCGCAACAGTTGCACGGGTGGACACACGGTGTGATTTCTCCGTTGGAAGCAACTTCGCAGGCAACGTCGCATCGTGTGTCCGAGCCTAAGCGCGTGAAATTACCATGCCATATAATAAGGTAGCTTATCCTCAAGTAAAGAACAAGAAATCAACTTTCTTATTTTATTTTTCCAGTGCGCTAGATTAGTGCATTAGACCCGAAATTAAGACCGTGACGTCGTCATTCCTTTTTCTGCATGCGTTGCTAGGAAACATCAAGTTACATATTCCTCACCCTGCAATGCTCTGCAACAGTTTCAGGATATACTGGAGTGAGTCTCGTGCTCTTGTGTTGCCCTTACGACTTTCTTCCAGTGCAAAATTAAGATAGTTTGTTATCAGTGACGATACTTGGTATGCCAATCCAGACCATTCGATCTCACCGGCTTGGTAACCTATGATAATGTCAAATGATGTTTTTTAGTGCGGTTTACAGTGCATAGACGAAGTTAGAATAGTTTACGTATGGCTGTAAAAAGCTCTGGCATCTACTTTGGCATCACAGTTTCCAAACTGTCAAACGGGTTAGATACTGGATTTTCTGTTAAACTTCGTTGGTTTCTCTATCTAAAGTTTATCTAACATTCAAATAAGATTTTTTTTTTTTTTTTTGAAAAAAAAAAAAAACATACCGTCATCATTCTCCCACTGAACAAAGCGGTCTAATAGAACCTGGAAACTAGCCCAGGCCATCGAAGCTATTTTGCGTGACGACTGCGACTGGTCACGCCCTAAGATACAAAGTCTGTCGAGTAAAGAAATGAGGCCACTACGAATCACACAACGCTCCTCTTGCCAGGTAAAAGGGCAGATAGACAGAACTAGGATGTTGCTACTGTACAGTATGGGATCAGAAGATGCTTGTTGGAGAAGAGACTGGACGACATTGGTGAACTCCTCTCGTACACTGGTGACCATACCACCGCATTTTAGGTCTTCGATCCTAAAAAGAATTAAAGTAGGGAGGTGTGAGGGGAGGAAGGCGCCACCAAATAAATTAGAAAACGATAAGGTTTTCAGACTGGCTAAGAAGAGCCATTTCTTCCAGAAATAATGTTCCATGCACTAAGGGATGATAATAAATGATTCAGATAGTGTTAATGTTGGAATATATAACTCTTGTTAACCGAGCGCGAGGGCCGTATGGTAAGTTATGGACCTACAGGCTTGGGCGGGTTGACCTTAAGGTACTCGGAAGATCTGTTGTGATTGGGGAAACAAAACAGTAAATCTCATTGTCTGCTCCTTGTATTGTTTTATTTTCTATTGTTCTACCGTGAGGGTAGTAATCCAATAGGATTAAATCTTACGAGACCTCGTGCTAGACGCCCCACTTGGGCCATAAAAAGTGGTGAAAACGAGGTAGGTTTCGTAACTTACGTGCGGACCGAGCAAGCGAGGTTAATAAGATTTTTCTTATATGTCGAGACGAACAAAAGAAAGAGGCACTACCGTAAATTATGGACCGCAAATCGGGCAATGAGAGCGTTTGAAATTGTCTTGCCATAAAATGTGACATTATTGTACGACACGCGCTTTGCAAGGACAAAAATGGCTGGCTTCTTGGAGCGCATATCCAGCGACATCAGTTACACGAGTACGAGAACATACAGTGTCGTTCTTCTTTGTTGTCATTTTTTATTGTACGACAAATACGCCCAACGGGAGTACGGACTCGTTCAAATACGACACAACACGTAAAATTATCCAGGCAGGCAGCATTACACAACTATCCATGTCATAACGTATATTCCACTGACATTGGAAAGATTCCTACCTTGGTCCTTGTGATAGTATAGAAGCGATAGTAGTCAACAGCTGCGGAAAATGTCCAGGCATAGCGCCACACACATCAATGAGTTCATGCATATGTAGAAGCGCTTGTACTCGAGATAAACCACGCTCGTTACGAAGACGCGCAGCTGATAGGAAGCTAGAATAAGATACCTACGAAAAAACCACAAATATAAATCATTTTTAATGCCGCTCAAAATTGAAAATGTGTGTTGAAATTTTGGAATTTTTATTGCATAGGTCGAGAGTTAAAGGTGCGCAATTCTGGGGGAACAGCTTGTTTGGTGGAGGAAAAATTGTATACAACATTCTTGGCTTTATTTTAGCTGTTTTTCTTAGATAATGGACCCGGAAATACGTCAACGTAAAAGCTCTATAGAGCTGTTAAGTGTGACGTAATTCAAACGAAAAACGACTTTCGGGTCCAAATTAGAAATCACTTTGGCAAACTTTTTCCTGCCTTATTTCTTCATTTCAGGACTTATTGTTCATGTATCTAATCGTTGAAGGTAGAGAACAAATCCTAGGAATAATTTGTGGTACGATTTTAGCAATCTTTTAAGTCACAACTTAACAGCCCTATAGTAATATAGGTTTTGCACGATCACGTGATGGCAGCCATGTTGGATGGCAGAAACAAAATGTTTTACATGCCCTTAAGGCAGGGAGACCATATTGTTCTGCCATCCAACATGGCTGCCGTCACGTGGCAAAACGTCCACGTTACTTACTGCATTATCAGGATCACTGCCAATGAATGCAAAGATATCATCTATGATCGACACAAACTCCATGCTGTCTTCCTTATTATCAGGCTGTGCGGCCACATCACGCCGCTTTTTCTTTTTCTGAACAGCGGTTCGCCACCGTTGGAGCCTGCGCAGATGTTGCGCGCCTTCCTGTACCGACATGGAACGGTGGAGTTGAGATGGTGCGGAGTGGGAGCGGTTAAAAGAGGAGTTTTCTTCAACTAACAGTTGGTCTTGATCTGAGTTTACCAAGAAGAAACTTCACCGTTATCTCAAAATGACAACATTGATGAG
This sequence comes from Stichodactyla helianthus, assembly GCA_015163945.2. NCBI lineage: Eukaryota > Metazoa > Cnidaria > Anthozoa > Actiniaria > Stichodactylidae > Stichodactyla > Stichodactyla helianthus. The sequence goes on from WUAP02153009.1 coordinate 6,564, forward strand.
CTAGGTTTAATGGATCTTTCTCAAATTCGCTTGGGTGATCACAAAACAATGGTTCCAAGTCGAGACTGAACTTGATTCTTTTGTTTATCAAGGCCAGCCTCGACTTGAAACCATTGTTTCGTGATCATCCAAGTGAATTCGGGAAAGGTGTATTACTTCCTGTAGCCTAGCTTTTTTTGTGTAACCAACTGATTCACGATACAATGGGTTCCGAAACACTGGTGATATTTGAATTATCATAAATAATTCCTACATAAAGGAATAACCAAGCCATTTATGCGTTTGTTTGGCAGAAGCCAGATTGATCATGTCATCTTACCTTTAACCCTGGAACCAAAGGCGCCTTGGGATATGCTTCTTCCTGGAGTACTTTTCTTCTTTGATGGGGTTTTAATCGTTACGCTACACAAAAGTTCGCTACATTCCATGATGGAGTGCCTCAAGGCTCTTGTTTTGGGCATTCTTTGGAGCAAATCTTCCGAGTCGTGCTGACGCGTGTCGTGTTTTGCTTCCTTTTCTAACAGCTGACTGAGATGAGAAATGGAAATTAAAGAATGTTAACGTCAAGGAAAGTAGAGAAGAAGTGCAAGTAATGGAGGAATGGAAGGAATGGAAGGGAAAGGAGAAAGAAGGAAGACAAAGAAAAAAGGGAGAAGAAGGAAAAGAGAAAGAAGGAAAAGGACAAAGAAGGAATGCGTATCAGATGCTGGAAGGAAGGAATTGAAAGGAAGAGGGGAGCAGGAAGTAACAAAACAAGGAAAGAAGGTCAAAATATATAAATAACAGTACACCCACATGAGTTTCCCAACGACTTGTTCTTGTTCCATGGGGTCAAACACGACCCCTTTCAAACTACAAAGCAACTCCAAGTCCTTAGACTTTACCTGAAACAAACGCAAATAAGATTGGTTTCCTTTATCCTAAACCACTGTTGCAGAGCCGTACGCTCAGCCATTTCTCTTTCTTACCTCTTGTAGATGGTACTCATTAAAGAATGCGGCACTAGGCTGCAACATCCCTTGGCGAAGGTCTTCTATTTCCTGCCACCACCGTAGTTCTACTTCCGCCATCGCTTGCAGCTGGCGCAGAATACCGTCAAGCCTTCGAAAAACTTCCCTCATGACCTCACAGAGCACCCCATACTCGTTCCTCTCAGTACTAGCCTGCACTTGTAGAAGTTCCAGACTGTGCACTGTATCATATAGATTCAAGTGTCTTATAACAGCACTTAAGACTACTTCTTCGATGGCTTCTGGGTGCAATGCTTGTCGTATGCTTGGTCGTAAGGTAGGGGCTAGTACTCCTGTAGTACTTCGAAGCTTCTTGATCAGTTCAGTGGAAAGTGTCTGTCGTGGGAGGGTCTTCGATACGGTCGATGTGGTCTTGTCTTGATCTTGTGTGACGGTTATTTTGATCCCATTGGCTTGTGTTTCTTGTAAGGCGTTTGCTTCGCTCTTCTCCCAAACACACCTTGAAATATTAAATGACAAATTTTATTCGGTCACAAAATCATCTCGTGCATTCCAAGAAGAATTCAGATGACGGATATCATACTCTGGTAGAGTCATAAATGAGACTTTAGGATGAATTTTTAACACGTTTCTTTCAAATGTAATCCCTGTTCAGTGATCGCTGCGAATAGTTCCGCCAGTGGATCCTGCTCTCCAGGAAACTCGATCACTTTGCCCCCTCTATCAAGATACGTTGGCCACTTTCCATACACCGGATTATTCAAATTTGTACCTCGTGCCTTCAGCTGGGTTTGACTAGTGAACCGATGCATGGAAAGAGGTCACCTTACTCCCATAAAGTGATACCTCTTACCTCTGAAGAAGTTGAGAGTTAAGCAAATGACAACAGGCTTTCTCTTCACTGATAGGAGCGGGTCCGGCGTACAAAACACTTAGCAGTTTGTAATTAAGATGAGATAGGCCAAGAGCAACGTCCATCAACACAGGCAGTGGCACATCCTCGTTCTCGGGTTCTTTCTGTAAATAATTAAAAGGAAAGGTTTTACATTGCAATGTTTTACGCTATAATTATCGCAATAACATAGTTCGAATCTAACACGCGCCAATTGCCTGGGAGAGGCTATAACTAGTTTTCATATTCTTTGAGGGAGGGGTGGGTTGGGAGTTGTTGCGCAATAACGCAATAAAGAATTTTTCGCAAATGGAACATGAACTTTAAAGTAAAATTCAGATTTTTCGACTTAGTTCTATCTACGTAAATTTTTGCTTTATATTTGCTTTGGTTTATAGATCCCTTTTGAAGGAATAACCTCAAGTCGGGGCTTCACATTTTCATTAAAATATCTATCAACAGTATTGTACCACAAAAACATAAGGGATACAATCAGAGTATGTCTTAGTTACTGCGATTCTCAATATTCTGCGAACTCGACAGTTGCGAGTTGCGAGTTGGAATTTGTATTTTTTTACTGCCGCCAGTCAAAAATATAAAAGCTACCGACTGTTTATATTTGATTGACGGCAGCGAAAAACCAATTTCACACAAGCCGTTGAAACGTCTGAGTTCGCAGAATAATGAGAATCGCAGTAAGAGGACCTGACCCCAGATTAGATGAAACAATAATAATAATAATAATATTTATTTATACCGCGCAGATTCAACTGTACAGTCTTCAAATGCGCCCAGCATACCTTTAGACCAACAGAACAAGCAAATCCCCAAACAGCTTTATCTGGTGTGCTTCGCTCACGGGTGCTTTTGACTTGAAACAAAAAGGTCACACTGTCTCCATCAACCTGGGGGAGAAAACATTACAGGCCTCAGCTTTCTCAAACGGAAAGACAGAATATAAAAGAGAAATAAGAGAAAAATGAAAAAGGAGAAGATAAATGAGAATAAGATAAGATAATATAACTAACCGTAATAAAATCCTTTGGCCAGCCCAAACGGATCACACCTTTACTACCGTAACCATAGAGATTACCACCGAACTCGCCTACTTTAGGTGCATTGGTGCTGGGACCAGCATATACCATGACCTGGACGGACAACAAACAGGATTACAATGACGCATGCATCATGAATAAACGCAAATACCACCATAGACCTTTTCGGAAACAGACCAACAGGGTGCATTGTGGTCTAGCTTCGGTACAAACAATACCATATAAGACATGATGAACAACAGATATTGTACCCAACTGAAGATAGATTACAATGCACCATGTTTGCCATTTTAGTAGAGAACTATACCCAGAAACCACAGAAGAAGCGTGACAATGTTACACACTTGTAATGAGGAGAGCCTTTATAGTTGCGCTTTTCAAACAAGCATTGTCTACCCATCCTTGTAGCGTGATAATTTGATCAAAATCAACGAATACAACACTTGCAGGAGCCATTCTATTTCTATCTACATCGCACCTTGTCGTATTCATACTGAGTGGCACTCCTTGAATCAAACTTGAGATACAGGCATTTGGCGCCCTTAAATGTAACCGTCTTGGAGTATTTGTAATCATCGCGAACTGGATGAATGCTCTCGACGATACAGGAACGAGTCCATGGTGTAAGATGTGGTATCGAAGACAGAAGAGATGGCATCATAACAGGTTCTTCGGTATTAGCGTTCGCTGCAGCTCGCGTGTGACAGAAAAGGTTCGCAGCCTGTGACATTAAACAGTAGGTATTAGAATGTAAGGTGGGGTACATGGCCTCCTCTTTCTTCTCATTTTTATCCTCATCCTTACCCCCTCCTCCTCCTCCTCTTTTTTTTACCCTGATCCTTGCCTCCCCTCTCCTCCTTCTCTTTTTCATCCTCCTCCTTCCCCCTTCCCCCTTCCTCCTCCTCCTCCTCCTCCTCCTCCTCCTCCTCCCTTCTTCCTCCTCCTCCTCCCTTCCTCCTCCTCCTCCTCCTCCTCGTCATCACAAGCATCACTGACCATCAGTATCACTATCCCTATACGACACCCTATCAATGGTTACTGTACCTTTGTAGCTGTTAAAGTAGTAGAGGTCACCTTAGACAGTAATTCTGTAGCCAGTGATAGATTACAGAACTTCTGACTTGCCATAATTGTTACCAGAAACAGAAGAAGCTGTCCAATAGGAGTCGCCTTGATAACCTTATCTAAACCATCTAGTCTAGCCTTGAGCATCTCACGACTTTCATTTTGCAATTTTTGTAGCGTCTCTAAGATAACTTCAAGAAGCTATAAAAATAAAGATATATAAATAGACTGTAAGCGTTGAACACGAATGAACACTGTCCGAAATAGAGCTGTTAAGTTGTGACGTATCTCCGGGTCTAATTTTTCACAAAAAGCGCTAAAATAAAACCAAAACGTTTATCCACAATTCCTTCTCCACCTGTAATAAACAGACCTATGTACACCAATTCCTACTATGAAGAAAAAAGCAAGAAAAATCTTCAAAGAACTGCTTTTCATTCAAGACATTATGAGATAGTGTACACTGGGTTGCCTGTGCTGTGCGCCAGTCTCGAGGCGAGCATGCGCGTTGAAGCTGAGACGGCGATTTGTGACGGATAGGGAAAAAAAACCGGATGTCATTTTTTTTGTTTTGTTTTGTTTTTTGCTTTTTTTTGGGCTGGTTTACTACAGGCAACCCAGTAATAATTACCTCTTGGCACGCCTCTAATATCTTGCTAGCCAACATGACCGACTCCACGTTTTTCGTCACAAAGTCTGACACCTGACAACAAATAAGAGATTAACGTGAATGTGAACGTTTCTTGAAATTTCTGTTCATATTGATACGATAATTAACGAAGCAGGGGAAACGAAAGATCCAGAATTCAAGGGGTAGGTATGTCTGGTTTGAAATACAAGAAAATCAAGAAAAAGATTGATCCTAGATCAGATTTCTCAGCACTGTGAGAATAAACTGTACACTGTACGGTCGTGGTACCAAATTGACGCGTTCCATTGGAGCAATGCGTACGACATTTAACTCATCCAATCCAAATACTGGGACAACGCCACTATACTTTGCAACACATTTACAGCGATACTGAATCTTTTTGTTTTGTTTAGTTTATTAAAGCTAAGAGAAGCTTACAGAGTTACGTTATATATAACCTCTACGCATAACCTTACCTGTGCAAGAGAATTCTCCATAGTGCATTCATCGGATAGCGTCAGATCCCTCCACGTCTTGATAACCAGTGTAGATATGTACTGTAATGTTGCTGACACATCCTGATAGAGGGAGAGAGCAAAAAATAAAACGAAGCCGGTGTAATTGGAAAAGCTTCAGAACAACAACAGCAAGAATAACAACAACAGCAACAACAACAACAACAACAGCAACAGCAGTTTGTTATTATCACACATTGATTAACATATACATGAAATTACAAAGAATAAGCAGATTAGAAATGGCACTCGGCGTCAGTTTATATTTAACAAAATCGATGCTAAGACAGAGCAAACTTTAGCAAGCACAGAAAGATATCGGACTACAAGTTATGGTCATGGCAAATAATCATTTATTGTATCAAGAATGCTGTTCATTTAATCAAAGTGCCATCACGGCACGGCACGTAACTAAAGTTTTTCATGGGAATAATAAAATTCGTTTTCCAAGGGATCATACGTACAGGTTGTGTAGCCATAAAGTTAGCAAACTCAGCGTCAGTAAGAGATGCACAACGAAAAATGTCTGTGGTTGATTCCATGATACAAGACTTGATCAGCTTACATTCTGCATCATATGCTAACCTAGAAAAACATTAAAGTGTCATAAAAAGTGCATTAAATGATATAAACATAAGGCTCGGACATATTTGATGCAACTTTTGCGCAAAACATTGCAATGGCATGATGCTCTTAATTAATAGCCAATGAAATGCGCAGTCTTAATACTTTTGTCAGCAACAACGTCAACACTTTTAACAGCAAATCTTTCTCTGGGAACCGGCGGGGGAAGTGCTAAATTTAACATTACGTAAATGTTAACTTCCCCACCCTGTCCCGGGGTCGGGGGTTTCAGTTTACTAGTGCCTTACTTGTTGGGCAGGTCTCCAGACTGCTTGGTGTCAGCCAGCCTTCTGGCCATCTCTGTCAGCAGCATTTCTTTCATCATGTAAATACCATTACATTTGGAGTCCGACTCGGACATCAACACCATGAGTAACGCGCTCTGTTCCTTAGGCCCCGGATAAAACACGCTCATCCCACGTTCAAACACTCTACAGGCTTGTCTCTGTATCTGACGGGTGTAGTTCTCCGTAGATGAGCACACAAGCATCCATACTAAAGATCTCAGATCCTTGATGACTTGTTCGTCCATCTTGAAGTGTTTCGCTATAGCCAGATGTAGAAGTGGTTGAAGGGCATGCAACAAGCAGAGCATGACGCTGCGGTTTTTACCGACTACTGCAAGGTGTAGCGCCTCATAGATTAAAGTAAGGTAGCTGGAATCAAGCAGCATGTCCGCCGCACAAGTCTCTGGGGTCGTTGGATGAGGTGCGCTGAGCTGTGCATCTAGGGTACTAGAGAGCATGGTGATTTGGGTCGCTATGGAGGACAGGACGCTAATGAGATTCATTTCATCACCCTCTATGGAGTCTATGAATAAACATTTAAGCAGACCATGAGAATTTTGCATTATGATGAATTAGTTATTGGGAATTTAGTTCTATTTGGTGGGAGAGCATCCACACACCGAAAAATCGATCATTTTTTCTGGGCTTTGGATTTGATAAATTATTCGATCCCAGTGCAAGAAGCTCATAAAAACGTTTCAACAGATATGAGATAATGGGATGCAATGTGCATCATCTGGAAATGGACAAGACAATGACTGATAAACATAAAGAATCCGTAAAACATTTCTCCTCTTGAATATTCAAAACTGAATAAGATATATTTAGTTGGTGCACTTACCAAAGGGATCAGTAGTGATTCCCAATTGATCTTGGACCAGGTTAAGGCATGGATAGCCAGTGTTAGACCACTCACAGATGTACCCATCACCAAATGTCCAAATAACTCCATCCAAGGGATCACAGCAAATGCCTGGATCACAGAGATAATTCAATGAATGAAACATATACAGGACATTATATGCCCTGTGAATTTGAAAACTCTCCAAAAACAAAGACATAAAAAGCATGCTGCATTCTGGTCTAGTTTTGAGTAATTTGAAAGTTCCTCAAGAGTCAAAAATGCATCTTCCTTGTATTACTTGGCTTGGTTCCACTACAATTTTTATGATTTTATGGTATAAACCATGGTAAATAAGAGGACATACCACTAGAATCCATCACAAATTTGTCAAGTGGTAAATAAAATTGTACAGTAACACAAATATATAACGTACCAAGTCTTGGTATCCCAAAGTTCTGCCAAGAAGTTTCATCGCAATCAATCAAACTTATTCTGATGACATGACATTCATCAACCAATGAAAAGCAGCAGTTGGCAGGATCTAGAAACAAGAATGATAGCCATCAACATTACCACACATAACAGGAGTATCCTTACCGCCTTCCCCCCCCCCAAGATTATGGGATGCTAATCCATTTCAGGATCTCCCTCCAGCCTACGCCCTACCATCAAAGAATTTTGGGTTGCTAATCTATTTCAGGGTCTCCCTTCAGCCTAGTGATGGAGAGTTCTGGTTAAATAACTAATGATCACTTACTTGTTCTGCCTCTTAGTAACAGGTGTCCTTTGTTGCTGGTGATAGAGTAGTGTGGTATGACAATGACCAGCATATCACTGCTTACAAACATGGGAATCTTGTGCAGATTACTTCTTGATAGCCCTAGGTTACTGATATCTGTACAGTATGACAAGAATTTGAAAAAATCCATTTTCATCCAGAATGGCTTGTCATTAGTCTCTTTTGCATCCAGTTTTAGTGTCGTCATGCAAGGTGTTTGTGATGACACTAAAACTGGATGCAAAGAAGAAAATAATTAATACTTACCAAATGGAATACTTGTGTTACTGTGCACTGGTGGTTTTTGACCAGCAGCATTAGCCTGGTGTGTTAATTCATAGCTTGGATCTATTCTTGCAAGGTTTATTGTCAGGTGATGTGGTCTAACAGGCACAGCAACTTTTCTTGATGACATGGTTGCTTCATCTTCTACTTCCTAAAGATAAACCTCTCTAAGTGCCTAGTCATTCTAGCACTTTTGCACTAACTAGGGGGCACTATCATTCACACACACACTACCACTTTATTAACTGTTTTAAGCTACAACTGTCAGCTCATAAGTTGTTTTTATGGAGGGAGGAAAACCGAAGAAACCTGGAAAAAAACCCTTTGTTTTGTCTTGTCAGATGTAGTTACAGTAACTATGGAGCAGCATAACTATGACTTGTTGTGTCATACCTCCCTCTTCTTTACCAAATAAATGTGATAGCTAATAGTAAGTGTGCTCCTAGTATCCCCTTTGATGTGCCTGTGCTGTAGTACTGTTACTTTACCTCTAGCCTGAACTCCCAGATACAGAGATCATGAGCAGAATGGTCTTGCAGTTGTGGGTGGGAGTCCTGTGGTTGTTCAGTAAGTGTGTCTGATAAGGTAAATATCCAGTATAGATGGACACCATCACTAGTGAACTGGATAGTCAATATCTGACAGTCATTTCCCTTGCTTGAAATTCTTAAAGTTTCCTTGAATTTAATAGTATCTTTTACCTGAAACACAACATAACATAACATCTTTATTTTTTCAGGAGTTAACTAAAGAATTACCAACTGCAAGCTGAAGAGGCTTTAGTTGACAGCCTATAAAGCATCACTGAATGGGCTATTTGACTTGCAGACCACTAGCAAGGCAAGTGGGAAAGGTTCAACAAAAGGTGATCAAATGGAAATTTAAAGGGGTTGAGGTTGAGGAAGGGAGTCTTGGGGAAAGGGGAGGGGAGTTGCCAAGGAACAGATTCAAATGATGTAGTTAGGGAAGGAGGGTCAGTCATTTTTCCAAAATGGTGGCTGCAAATTTGAATGAGTAAAAATTTAACTGAGTGAAAAATTAATACCAGCACTAGAAAGAATACCTCAACTTTAGTAAACTTGCAAATATTCATTATGTTAGATGTCATAGTGGCTGAGAAAATATTTTTGAAAAATGTTTTCTTGGCCACTACAACACCTAACATATAATGAATCTTTGCAGGTTTTCTAAAGTTGAGATGCTCTTTTGAGTGCTGGTGTAGTGTTTCTAATTTTAAATTATTTGAAATTTCAGCCACCATTTTGGTAAAAGGTCTATTCAACTTTCCGAAATTCAAAGAAAGACTGAGTAGTGCTCAATCCTGTCCCCAAAATCACTCCCAGAATCCAATGCAAGATGGCTGTACTTTTTGAACTAGTCCCCAAATCCAGCCCCACAATTCTGTTGAATTTTGGAAAGGTAAATTGTAGGATAAACTAAGGGCAGGGTTTAAGTACCAGGCTAGAGTGGAAAATGGATCAGTCAGAGCACATGTAATTGGCATAACTCAAACAAACCTCCAAAGTAGATGGTTCCAATATAAAGCAAAAGGCTGGACTGTCATTATCAAAAGTTACAGGTCTGAATAGAAGCAAGCCATGATTCCAAGACACCCATCCAACATCAAGAGATGGGTTAACACAATACACAAACCCTCTGAAACAACAAAAAACTACATGTAAACTTGAATAAACCTGTTGGCTTTGGAAACAACCTGTCAAGCTAAACCCTCCCTATTACTTAGATTTTCTGACTTCCTCTCTATCATGTAAGCATAAAATTCAGCATTTTCTAACTAAATTAATTAAGGAGGCTTGAAAGGGTTTTTGAACTGGCATACACACTAACAAAAATGACCCTGAAAAACTTTATTTGGCTAATATATGACAGTAAGTAGACCCAGAAGACCAAAGACCATGAAGTAAAGATTGGAATGAAAATGAAAATATGATGTAAGACGTTGCTAAGACAACGATAGAACACTTCAAATGTGAGCAAAGTTTTTCATTTAAAAATCACAACTCAAAAACCATTCAGTAAAAATCTTTTAAAATTGGTTAATTTTAACTTTATGACTCATTCTTGAATTTGAATGAAAAAGAAAAAATTCTGTAATGGGGAATTCTCAAAAATTAATGAAGTTTATTTTAGGATGTTCCCTATTACAGAATTTTTTATGTTTTTCTTAGCACTTACAATCCCTTAAATAAAAACCACATGCAAAGTTTAAAGAAATTTGAGCCTCCTTAATTGACCTAAGAGAGCTATAGGTCCATAAATTAATTGTCAAGGTGTTAGGTAAACAATTGAGCTGATGTAGAGTCTGATTGCTTGTTTGATGTAGGCTTCAGATCTTGGATAAATGGCATTTGGCATCGGCAAATAACTGATTGCTTGCCACTAAAAAATCCTGATAAATGTATTTTGCTGGACCTCATTGCCTGCAATAACTGCTTATTGTTTGATGTGTAACTACAGTACCTGAAGGAACCATATCTTCCTGTACCAACTTTTGCCAGACCTTTTCCATCAGAACATGTCATATACAAAAACTTGCCATCAGAGGCAATACTTGTGCATTTTTCATTGTTTTGTAGATATGAAGATGAGTCAGGAAATGGCTTACAATGCCACTGTGTGATATAGTTTGAAGTTCTTAGAACTGTTGGAATGATGTGATTGCCTGCTCTCATATAGGTTAGAGTTCTTTGTAGCACTTCATATGTTAAAATATTGTGCAAGGAAGTCTTGTGTTTTTGTAATATTAAAAGAACTTGGATCAAACTTCTTAGTGATAACCTGAAAGGCAATAACAGTATCAGCTGAGTGAAGGACATAATCTTCAAGCCATTTTAAATCACATGAGACGAATGAGACTTCAAGTGTGGTATTTTGTCAATGCCATACTACTTTTCTAAGTAGAAGGTATGAAAACAAAGTGTACCATAACAGTTGCATGCAACATTGCTGGCTACAGGTTTTTGAGGGATGTCGCACACTGTAACTTTTCCTGCAACAAATACAATTACTTGAGAAAAAGGAAGCCAAAAATTCAATTCTTCTGATTTGGGGTACACCAAAAAGGTACAACCTATTAGTTACAAACACATGCCATTGCCAACAGCACTGCATGGGATTTATGCACCTATCAATGTTAAGCCATGGGGGGGACCTTGGAACAAGGTGGGGACTTTAAATTTGATTTTCTGGGTTAAAGTAGCCATACCACGGGATGAAATCTGAAATCAAACTTCCCCACTACTACTCAAGTAAATTAAAGGGCAAAACAGAAAACTTTTACATAGCTTCTAATACAAGCCAGTAAAAACAAAATTATAACAGCCTTATTGAACATGCATGACTAGCTGTTGGTTGTCATAATACCATAACAGAAACTCCTATTGTTTATAGTCATTCAAGACTGGCTGACAATCTGAAATATATTGAATGGGTGTTTTAAATGTTTTTACTGATATATAAAAAACAGCAAACTACTTTAGAGTTCTCACCTTCAGTGGTGGCACAGAATCCAATGAAAACCAATGTGCAACAATATGGCAAAAATTGGTTACCAGTATTCCTTGGACAATTTCAAATAGCACCCCACATTGAGGGAAAGTCATGTTCAAACCTGACTACACATCACCTCCTGGGGTGAAAAAAACGCTAACAAAGTTCCCACCTTGTCCCAAGGTCCCCTCCTCAGGCTTAATATTGATATATTGCCAGCATTACTGGTTGTAACTGTTGCACAGTCAGGTCTGCAAAAGTGTAATTTTATTGTTGCATGCAACATTTCTTTTTTTTTATTTGTTTGGCTGATAGAGACGACTTTTCAGCCTGGTGCTCAGCTTGGCTGAGGCTGCCCTGATGATGATGATGATGATGATGATGATGATGATGATGCAACATTAAACACAACAATGCCTTGCTGAATGATGTAAAATAAGCTATAATAGTCATATAGTTGCCTTGGAAGCTTGCAGTCTACCCTCTTACAGTTTCATGGATTAGAAAATCAAACGCACCAATATTGACTGGGTGGGTGCATCCAAAGAGGCACTGTGGATGCACCCCAAAACCATCCATATTTAAATTAACATATTTATCTTGTATTTTAGCTTTTGAAATAACAATACACCAAGAATTACCTTCCACATGCCAGAGCAATCAAAGCTGCTATAATATCTTCTTTTCTAGATACACTAACATGACCTTCGACTGAATGTGTTTGTTTTGTAGCTTCAGTATCGAGCCAGGAGCACATCAGCCTCTCCAAGCCATCCAGACAACTTCTGGGTTCTAAACTAAGTGAACTAGGATTGCATTCCTTGAGACAATGCAAGAGAAGCTCTGTGCAGCTCATGGGTAAGGAAGCATCTATTTTACTTTGGGATTCCAGTAGAGGCAGCAGCAGAAGTAAACTAACATGCGAAGAAAACGAAACTGGTTGTCTTCTCTCAACCGACCTCCTTTCATCCCCGCCATTTGTATCAACATTTTTGCACGGTTTGTAACGTGAAAGCCACGATTTTATTATAGCCCGTTGTCTAAAGTCAAAGAATAGCTCATATGGGCCGTGCTGCATGCATAATGCAGCTTGCAAACGTTGTGCTAATTTTGCAATCCAGGAAGTCTCAAACCGGAACTCACTTTCGACAAACGTTGACGAAGTACTATTTGAGTCAAATTCCGGAGCACTGACCAAGTCTGCAACAAATTTTAGACCATCCTGTAACAGAATTGTCTGTTCTGTTACGTTGGACCAGGTTTCATCATCTAAGGGTTTTTTGGTTGTCATAATTTTTCATGGTAAAGGTTGTGTCCATGAAGAAAGGTCATAGTAAAACATGGCTTCCCGTCTTTGTTTTGAATTTGCCTCGCTTCGGTACGTGACGTGAAGTTGAAATTCGTCACGCGAAGCGATGCGTGAAAAATACGGAAACAAAGAAAAACGTCAGAAATAAAATAAATTTGAAGTGACTTGTAGTTCCTTGTAGTTTCGTTTTGCTTTTGTTTCTTCTTTGACAACACACACTTAAGCTTATTAAGAAAGAAAACGGAGAATTGAGTTTAAGATAATTTTCAAGTGTTTGGCTGAGGTATTTTATCGCGAGAATTATAGATCAGCATCCGTCTCAAAGTCCAAGATCGCTCATACCTCATACCTTATTACGGCCTTCCTGTTCACTGTTAGATAGTTCTTCATAAAGATATCTTTCCTCAAAACACTGACAAAATAGATTATCTTTTATTTCTTTTCTTAAAAATATCTTTTATTCAAATATATTAATTAAGCCTTACAGGTTTGTAAATATGAAAGTTCATTGCGGAAAGACGCAAGTGAAAGAAATTCAGGGATCGGCTCATTAAAATTAATATAAGTACATCAATAAAGCGCAACATGATTCAATATTAATACAATTTTATATTTTTTCGATTTTTTTCTTTCCGTTTTGAAGCCAAGTAAACTTTTTATAAAGGCTTTTCACTTTTGTTTGTCAAAAATGATACGAATGATTACGAATGGATTTTGGCCTTACTTATATGATACAAGTGAATCGAAGTTAGTTCTGTTACCCTTGATTGTTCATCAGCTTGATGTGTAGGAATATTTGTCCTTTGTTAAGAGTTAACACTCATGACGATGTTTCTTTGAAGAAGATTTTATTTGAAGGTGAAAATAACGACGTTGGACAGTTTTCCGCACTGCGGCACGTACGTGACTGTGCTAAGTTCCAGCAGTGGACATTTCAACAGTGTCTTCAAAATACTCTCTAAAACTCGATGATCTTGATCTTAAACTTTTCTAATGCGGGTTTTTAATTCAATGAAATGATCGCATTAGTCTGAAGTCATTTAATAAACCGAGAAGAGCTTTTCTTTCTCAAACTGACACCACCCGCCCACTTTTGTGTTTCCAAAAGCCGTCGCACCGCCTCTTGAATTAAAATTTTTTGCTGAAGCAATTCTTCGACGAACTGGTGTGACGGGGAGTCTGTCGAATTGGTATGCATTCCACTGCAGTCAAAGGAAGGGTACAATTTTGCAGCGATCTTTCCTTGTGAGGCATTTTTACCAAGGTTAACAGCACGACTTGCACGTCCAGGATGACTGGGAATCGTGAATGAATCACTCATCTCTTGCCTTTTTCTCGTATCGTATGGCTTTGATTGCCCATTTCTTGTTCTTGTGCTCATCTTCGTCGTTTATTCAAGGACTTCGCGGGTTTGTGCGCCTGCTAGATGCGTTAGATCAAGATACTTACAGATCAATGAATGAAGTTTACGATTTGTAAACAAACGTGCGTAAATTTGCACTCAAGTTGTAAAATTTCATACCCGTGATCAAAAATCTTTCTCGTTTCTCATTGGCTGTTTTATCATAGACTCACGTGATTAGTCTGGGGCAAAAGTTCAAAGGTCATATAGCACTGACTGACTTCCGTTCACGAGTTCAGGCCAACTTCCGGTACGAAATAAAACACAGGGTAACCAAACCGAACCAAAAGTGTACTTCCTGGGTTTCCTGTGGTATAAGCACAATCCAATATGGCGGACGGTATGAGTTTTATCTTCTTTGCATCTTTTGAAACTACGAATAGTTTTGATTCCCGATGGCTAAACCTCTGATTTCTTAATTGTTTTTAAGATAACAACTTGGACCTTCTTGTGGTATTATTTGATGCCAATCCCGTGTGGTGGGGGAGAATAGCTGCTGAAAGAAATGAAGAACAGGTTGACTTTAACGTGATTTTCAAAATATTTTGCAGAAGTTCTCACTATTCTGTTGCATAAAGAAATTAAAAACACCGGGAAATAGTTTTGACACCAATTCGTGACCTGAACATACAGTTTATAGCTTGTATTTGGTGCTAATTAATTTATTTTGAGTGCAAGTCTTGCATTCTTAAGACAGTTATAGAGCTAAAAATGTGAATTTTTGGTATTTCATATTTATATTTTATTTTTTGCTGTATGTTGTCCAAAAATTCTGAATCGCAGTGAACATGATTATTGTCTTCCAGATAACACTGAATAATTGTGTGGATAGCTTGATTGTCATGTGCAATGCTCACTTGATGATGAAGCAGTCTAATATGCTGGCATTTATTGCATCAAACACCAACCAAAGGTATACTTGTAGCTACGATGTGCTAGCCTGTGTACACCTGCTTCTCCCCCCCACCACCACCACTAAGAAGATTGGGAAGGGTGAGCATTGCTCTCTCCTGTTTCTTCCCCATAGTTGGGGGGGCAGAAGGGATGGGGAGTGAGAACTAGCTGTACACAGGCTACAATATGAGGACAGGACAGGATTATCTTAAAAAACCCATGCTCTTGTTGCAACTTACCTCAAAGTTGCAGTCTTAGGTCCTTGCAATGTGCTTGTCCAACAAACATCTAGTGGTGTCAAAGATTTACTTGTCTCTATCAAATCTTGTATCAAATAAAAGGACATTTGCATGATAGTGTAATTTACTATGACTACCAGAATGCTTGGATTGGCTTCTGTTGTCAGGCAAATTTTACCAATAGTCTCTTTATTCCCAGGAGAGTAGAAAAAATCTGAATAACAAATTATTTTGCTAAAGTATTCTGATAGTAGTAATAAAATGATGCAATCAAATGAAAATGTCCTATTATCTTTGACAACTGGACATAGAGTTTGCCAAACCCCTGCACTGTTGTCAATTCTGAATTATGTATTTACGCACTGACAATATTTTATTAATTTGTGTTTCAGCAAATTCCTCTTCCCAAAAGAAACAAATCAAGAAATGAACAGCAAAGCAGAAGACTCTAGAAGTTTTCCTTCTGATAGTAGATGTGAACAGTTTATAGAAATGGATGACTTGATTGTTGCAGAAATGAAAGAGCTGATTGCTGATGCAGAAATTCCAAGTATGTTGAAAAGCTCACATGTATATTAAGCAAAACAGTTTGATGGTATATGTCTTCCATCAAGAAATCTTAATTCAGTTAAGATCAACAAGCTAGATGGTAAATGACAGTATCAAAAAAGATACTTAATGTTATGGTTGTTTTGGTGTATAGTCCTTCATCAGTGTATAAGAGTAAAAAGAGCAACTTAAGTAAAATAAGTTGTCTTATTATGTGGCAAGGTAATTATACATGCTCTCATTGGCCAATTTGTGGTGCATAACTTATGGCACAGACCACCAACCTTATTTTAGTGTTCACCTTGCCATATATATATATAAGGACCATTAATTTTTCATTGGGAGGGGGTGTGTGGGGGTTTTGTGGGGGGGGGTCACCTGAAAAATTTGGCTATGAAAGGGGGGGCCAAAGAAAAAGTATGCTATATTGGAGGGGGGGTCATGCAAAACATGGACAAAATGAGGGGGGACCAAGTGAAAATTTTATGGAATAAAAGGGGGGACTACACAAAATTTTTAGGAAAAAGTCCAAAAACCACCAGCCCCTCCCCCCCGATAAAAAATGAACAGTCCCTAATAAGCATCTTATTAACCTTGCTTGCTCATACAGCTATAAAAACTATTATTTCTTGCCAATTGTGTTTTCTTGATAATAAGATTTACATTCTACTTTTCAGCTCAGGAAAATACTGGGCAAGTTAATCCTCCATCAGCTCTCCCAAGTGCCCTCTGCACAGCTCTATGCTGTATCCTTTTCATCTCTGTGCTACATGTTTGTCCCTCACAACAGACTTGAATTTCATTCATTTAACCCTCTGACAGATACACATATTATGTTATCTACTATTGTCACCACTTGGATGACAATGTTTCTTGGTTTTTGTGTGGCATTAAAGAATATTCCTATATTATTCATTATGAAATTGTTTTAATTTAAAATTGTCCTTGACACTAAATCTAACAGATATCCACAGAAAAGAAAAGGAATGTCCAGGTATAAAATCTCTTTAAAATAAAACTGTAAATGTAAAACATTTGATGTTCTATATCTTTTAATATATAGTTTGCACTATATATTACACTAACTCTTGATGCATAACTTTTTATTCATGCAGTTGGATGCAAATTAAAGTCAAGAATCATGGTACATAAAATGTTATGAAGTAATTTTTGAATTAGCACACACTTGTAGCTAAATGACAAGCTCCAGGGAAATGGCAGAGCAATTTCTATGAAAGGTTTTTCCTGTCATGACTTAATTTAAATGAAGCTCAAGCTGTTGCATTAAACAACTTTTGTTTTGCTTCAGATTGTCAAAGCATCGCCAGATGCTGCATCTCAGTACTTAACTATAATGAACTGTATCTTTGCTGCTCAAAAAAGTGTAAGTCAATTAAAATGGTCAAGTCAGTGTGCTAAGCACACCAAGCGAGACTCTAGCTTCTTGAGTGCTTAGCAGCTGACCAATTGTATAACTCAATTGCCCCAAACCATTTTATATAACCAGAGAAGAAATAGTATATTTGAACAAGTTACAAGACTTTGTAATTCTTACTAAAATCTCAAAACTTTACAAGTACACCTTGACCACATCAGTGTGCAGTCAATCAAGTTATGGATGCAATTAACTAATGAGAGCATGCATCATATTGTGGCTATGAATGAATAATAAATGTACTGCAAAAGAATTTTCATTAGTGATACCTCACTCTCATGGATTAAATGCGTTAGATTAGATGTGTTTTTCCTCTTTTAATAGAATGTTATTATTGATGCTTGTGTCTTGAATCAAAATTCAGGATTTCTTCAACAGGTAAGACCATTCATAAAATTGAAAATATATGTAAGAAATTTATTTTCTTCCAGTAATTTTGTTTGTTTGTTTGTTTAATCTTTTTTTTTTCTTCCAGGCTGCAGACATAACTGGAGGAGTATATTTAAGAATAGATAACACTATATCAATACTAGAACATTTATTGGTTAGTTGTCACTTATATTTCATATCTCCTTTTTTCTCATTGCTTCAACTAAAGTGAGACTTGTCTTAAGTCCCTTTAACACTAGCAATTTTGTCACTTGACTTGAGCTGCAATTTTAGTTGCCACCATTTCAAACATGCTCAAAATTTAGTGCAAACATGTGTGATTTGGGTTGCAGTAAATTTACCATTGAAATCACTGCTCAAGTTGTGATGAAATTGCTAGTGTAAACAGGCCTTTAGAAGAGAGGTGTCTTGTTTTTCTTTATAGGGGAGGGGGCACATGGAGAAATTAAAGTAAAATAGTTTGAGCTACCTTTTGAGGCTAGATAATCATACTCTCTTGCTTTAACTAGTGTAATAGGTGGACACAATGTTTATAAACATTGTCATTGTCAGTGATATTGTGCCTACCATTTTAACAATAGGTTTTGTCACATTGCTTTGTTGGTTGTTTCAATAGATTTATATAGATTTATGGTTAGCAATTTAAATGAGAATGAACCAAAACAAAATACCTCATTGTATGCCTACCTTTTAAGTTAAGAGTTTTTTTCTTTACTCTAGTGGCTGTACTTACCAGGGCAATCAACACGAGATATGCTCATCCTTCCATCATCACAACATATTGATTATCGAGCAGCTTGTTTCTGTCATCGAAAGCTGGTTGATATTGGTTTTGTCTGTTCTGTGTGCTTATCAAGTAAGTAGTCTTTTCAAGTTCTTGTGCATGCATGCACTGTAGAACTACCCTGGTCCTTGGTATTCAAGCAGCTGAACCTTGAAAATGAACTCCTTCATGAATGAGGGATCAAAATATCTTTTGCTTAGGAACAATCAGTTCCCAGAAGAAACTTTGCTCTAGTCACAAACTGGGCTGTCTGCAAGGAGTCTGTATGTTATAACAAGTTGTTAATTTTATGAGACTGACCAATAGACCTCTTTAGTTTGGGCATAATGTTTTCCTGTTTCAGGCCATGCATCATCATCCTCTTGGGAATAAGATTCTTTGTGTGAGTTTCATATTGTGACAAAACCCAAAGGAATGACACATGAAGTGGGAAAACATTACACCAAAGTAAAGAGATTTTTAGATTTCTGAACATGTTGTACTGAGTTCTGTCTTCCATTTGAATTTTCAGTTTACTGTCAGTTTATACCTAGATGTCTTACTTGCCAGTAAGTACAAGATTATATTAGGGAATTTGACAAAAGTAGAAGTCATGGTGTTCAGATGTACATTATACTTATGACTTGTTTGAAGAATCTTTAAACCAAATCCTTGACATGTCTGTTTTATTACTAATATTCAAAGTTCTACATTTTTTAATCAGAATCAGGGGCAGATCCAGGAATTGGACAGGAAGGGGGGGGGGGGGGGGGGAAAAAACTTTTTTTTTTTTTTTCCCCCCCCATCTTTTCCAATTTTTAAAAAAAAGAAAAGGGGGGGCCAAGAAATATTGCTACGCTTTGCGAAAAGATAAAAAAAAAAAAAAAAAAAAATA
>WUAP02153010.1:0-10677 GCA_015163945.2 Stichodactyla helianthus
AATTTATTTCCAAGGGTCTTTCGCCCGGAATAACCTCATTTCTAAGCACTATAACTTTCCAATATTTCTAGTTCATGCATTTCTGTGACGGGTTTCCTGTGTAGTACCAGTCCTTTCGCAGTCCTATATGCTCGTGTGCGCATAATCATGGTTCTAGATCGGTTCAATGTGTCAGATATCATCCTACATCGAATAGCAAAACACAAATTGCTGGTATAAATAAAGTCTTGGTCGATTTTACGATAAGGATTCGACAAGCTTTCGTATTTGTACGAAATCCGTAAGTAAAATTTCGTGTAAAATTCGTAAGCAGGCGAATTAAGACGACTGAATATCGATCTGCTAACCGCCGAGTAAGTGAGTGAGCGAGTGACACATTTGTATGTCAGAGTCACCACAATAACTCGTTTCTACGCTTCGCGTATCCACGAGTAAAAAAAGGGGGGTCACCGAACTAACTAAGGAGCTACGAACAGAAAAATCCAGAAAATATCAAGATTTTTAGTGTTTTGGACGAGTGAGACTGGGAACTAATCGCTTTAAAGACACCTCTTTATCTTAATGTATTTAGTTTGAAGCTTAAAGACTGAAAAATGACATGTTTTCGTGGAAATGAGCTTCTTCAGTTATGTCACTTTTGAAATTTTTTCTAAAATATCTGCGCGAGCGAGATGCGCAGTAGCAACTGTTCAGAACTACCTTAATTAATTATTACTAATTTCAAAGATGTGTATGATTATTCTCATCAAAAAGCTCCTGTTCTGGTGTCTTGGCCCGTCAAATTCCGTCAAATTCATTGTTTTCCGTCCATTCTATGGTTTTCAGCTGAGCAGAGCTAGCCTCGTTTTAGTTTAGAACTTGTATATCTATTGTTTCCTTGCATAGATATATCCATATGAACTCTTGCTATTTTGTATATTCGGATGTTTTGACACTGTTAATAATTTTGTGACGGAAGACCGAACATGGCGAATATTAGTACTAACTGGAAAGAGAGCCATTTCCTAGTAATTATTTCACTCCTGTTAGCAACGACCAGCTTTAAAAAGTATTCTATTACATCCATCCTAACCTCCTGTAATCAGCAAGGGAAGTCCGACGGCCACCTTTAGGCAAAGACGCAAAGACCTTACAGGGGACGGGTGGAAGAAAAAATCCTTAGGTGGTCGCTATTAAATGGAGTACAGTTAAGACAAGTCGTAGGAAACACACCGTTATAGGTTGTCAAATAGACTCTGGCTTCCTTTCTAATCGAAATGGTATTGCATGTGGGAATCTCGGGTGCCGGCCCTGTGTAAGACTGCTGTCATGTAGAAAGTCATCCAAACTAACACTCATGGACACCAGAGAAAAACGTTTGCGCATGCGTGCATTTTTTTTACCAACAGTTCCAAGAATTCAATAGAGTTTACATGTAAGTGTGAAAAGGAATGTTCGTTTTCTCCCAATACACAAAACATTTCGGTGGTATACTTTTGTGGGACCAAGATATCATGTAAATGAAGAACATTTGTAAGAAGCAGGCTTCAGTTTTAAGAACTGACCTTAAGCTTTGGCATTTTCTGAAGTCCAACAGACCTCATTCGCTTGGGCGTAGACTATATGTTTTTCAATACAGACCTCTTGGGAATACGATTCTTTGTTTGAGGTTTATCCATATTTATGTCTTCTCAAGCGTTACCATTAAACAAAGGAAAAAGTCCCAAAGGAATGACACGTGACCTGTAATGGGAAAACAAATATCCCCAAGCGAATAAGGTCTATTGTAAAGCAAGTGTGAAAGCAAAATTTGCATATTTTTACAATAGTGCGAAGACGTTCAACTAAAGCTAAAGTTTAGCTAATTTGCATACAGGCTACGAGCTAGACGTTTTTCTCTAGAGAAGAAGATTGACATGAACAGTCATTTTTCTCTATGAATTTTAAGTTCTTCGTGGCCGGGTTTACTGTTCGGTCAGTTCAGGAGGATGAGGCAGGTGCGCAAGTACTGATGAAGATCTGAATAACTTTAGAAATAACTTATTGAGATATCAGTCATTACATTTAGGCAAGCAAAGATAGAAGAAAGAAAGAAAAGGAGAGGGGAAAAAAGGAAGATCAAGCAAATGAAATGAGAGAAAAGATTAGAAAGGAAAAAAACAAAACAAAACAAAACAAAGGAAAAGAGGAAAAAAACTCACAAAGGAAAATAATGTGAAAGTCAGAATTTTAATTTCAGAGCTACAGATCGGATTTTCTTTAGTTCTAGCGGATATCAAGATCAGAATGATATAAACCGAATGTTGACTTTGTTGTTTTAACAAAATTTCAATTTACGGCTTTAAAATCCGATGAAGACGCTATTCAAATCAAGAAACGGTTTCTAGTCCAGCTTCTTTGGGCCACGTTAACCCAATTAACAGGTATTGGATAAACCATCTTGAGGCACATTGCTTAGAAGTCTTATCCTTGATTACTATCGTGTGTACATCTATATCGTCATACACTGATATGTGAATCCTATGGTTATTCAAAACGGAATAATCCTATGCTTTCGCGACCATTTCTGAAATAAAATAAAATCTCAGACGAGTTTGAACAAAGATCTGCACATGTCACAAACAGATTGAACTCGCACATAGTTCCATTCGCAATGGTCTATGTTATCTTTATTCAATAGTAATTTGTTCATGCTGAAATGAAGTACATATAAAAGATAAAATAATTAACGGTTTTACTTATTGTCACAGACACAAAAATTGGTGTTAAAATATTGCGAGCGGTACGTTGTTCTGGTCACCTGTCGGTAATCAAAACAACACATCCGTTTCAGACTGGCTAAATCGAAGAATCTAAAATCCGAACTCTTGCGTCTAATTTCTTTGCATTTTATTAACTGCTAGTAAAGTAGTTCATAAAAAAAGCCAAAGTCCTTTTCATGCATCATGGAAGATGTCAGTTCAGTATTGTTAAGAATTGGGGATGGAATAGAAAACGGCACAGAAAAATGAGAACAGAAAAATGAGAACAGAAAACCGAGAAGAAAATTAAGGAATCGCCTCGTGGGAATGCAGCGCATTTGAACAAGATGAATGGAACCGCCTTAAGGATTTAATAGACCGGTACCTCTTGACCAGAGCGTTGAAGAGCTTTATCTTAACCGATACTAAAATATCTCTTAAGTAAACAAGGTAACGGAACGTCCCCACCTATGGAGCTCGATCACTTTGATTACATAGTCTCGTGTTTCAACCAAAAGAACATATCTTTCTTCGTTTAGTTGGAATAAGGCCCATAATGAACATATAAACGCTAGCTATTTGTATCTTAAAACAGCAAAGTCTACAAACATATGCCAACCCTCTGATACCAAACGGAGTGTCTTTAGACATTTTGGTAAAAAGTTACTCTACAAAACAACATATGAGAAATGGCTTTTATTTTGGATCATTCATTTATTAATAGCTTTGAAAGTGAGTGACGCATCGACTGGTATAAGATTTGCTAATGACCTATAATTACCCTTTTCATTGCCCGTGTCGGAATCCTTTAAGCCTACATCAGGAAGACAGATTATTCGTTTTTTCATAAAACGAAAAACTTACAGGATTAAGACTCGATGAAAATCCTTTAGTGTTCCATTCTAAATTAGATAGTAACTGCTTAGCATAACGTAGGGACTATCCATTTGATTTAGAGAAAATCTAGTTGTATATATTTGAAATCCTCTTGCTAGATTTATATGGTTTTTAAGAGTTTTTTTTAAAAAAGTAAGAATTGGAAGGTACAAGTACTTGGGGAAATGGAATCCGAAAACGCATGCTCAAGAAAAAGGGTCCTCCACAAGACAAAACTTTATCAGAAACGTGATTATTACTGGGCTATTGTTCAACATGGGCTCGCACAAAGTCGTGGAAATAATCGGACAGATAAATGAGATTCATTTGCGTAATCTAGCCTTTTGAAAGTTAGTGCAGTGCCGCTCAAAATTCCTTGGTCATCTGGAGAAAAGACACCGACAGTTCTTTCATTACAATAACAACACTGCAGTCTTTCCACTTTAAAATTAATATCTTCTCGAACAAATGATAACTGTTAGAGAAAAACAAGGAAATATGGTTGGTACAGGTGTGGCTTTGAAATTATTTCTGCCCTTGAATTAGAATTAAACCAGAAGTAGTAATTCTATCCAAAGTGTTTAACGCCAGGCACAAATGACGTATTGAGAATGTAATTAGAAGAGGTTTTTAAGTACCCACTGGTGCGCGTTGTGCTCATTTAATGAGCGGCATTTCCTCTCTAGTAGAGAACTCGAAGCCTTGAACAGAAGCGATAGTATTTGATAGCATTTGCTGGCCTAGAATTGAATTATACAACATTTGAGCCTAAAACCGCGAGAAGCCGGCCTCTATTTAAATGCTACTGTCCTGTGAAGCGAGCTGCAATCTCTTCAAGGTGAGTCGACACAATGCTTAATTGTACGTAAAAGATCATAACGGTTCCTCAAGCGCGCCAAAACAATCTGAAAGTTTACCGAATTTTCTAAGAGTATTCAGCTTATGTCAGAAGAAAACTATCCAAACGAGACACAGATATATATATTTTTTTCTTTGTCCTTGGCTTCTGGAGAATTGTTGTTTTTTTATCAAACGTAAAACAAAGATAAACCAAAACAAAGCAACGCTCGTCAACTTTTAAGTAGAAAGAAATTGTTCTGATATCTATTTACAAGGTGGTCTTCAGTTAACCTTCAAAGCTAACGATGTGTTTTCTAGGACTGCATGCTCCAGCAAACTGATCTAGATCATGATGATGCAACAACCTAGTCAAGACAGTAAATTAAATAAAAGAGGATAAAATACTACTCCGCAAACAAACACACCTTTTGGTAATGTACGAACTGAACCGTTAGTAGAATCAACTTCCCAATATTTATCGTGCCATTCCGGCGCAGTGTCACCGCTAAGTTTGCCAGTTGACTTTACTTAGAGTTTGATTGAAGTAACTCCTAGTTCACTGCTAGTTTGCAAGTTGTAATTCCTCAGGCATTGCCAAAGTGTTTAAGTCTATTCTATGCTTGTTTGATTGAAGCACCGTAAAACTTCTTGCCTGCTTCTTTGTTTCGTAAATCTTAAACAGTCGAAAAAATGTCAAAATCAAAACTTCCAGTACTGGAATAGAATTATCATTAATAGACTGGTCTGAATACTCATATATTACCAGAAAAAACCTAGTTATCCAGACTAATCTGGATTTTAAGTTCATCCCGTTTCCAAAACCGCCAAATTGATCGCAAGGCCGCAAATCAATAAAACGTGAAAACAGAATATTCTTGACTTAACTTTCGCGTGTGAAATCAGGAAATAGCGGTTTGAAATATCCTAACGACACGCGAGTGTTCCTAGATTTTTTTTTTTCGTTATGTCGATAAATTTTTGGTCTAAAAAGCTAGGAACAGTGCGGTGTCAGGGGAGAATATCATTGATGTACATTTTTTCGAGTCTTATTCGAAAATGCCTTGGATAAAAAACGAATGTCTTTAGTCTTTAGTTTAAAGTTTGTTCAGTTTGAATATTTTTGTGCCTCTAATTTTCATGTTATATCGATTTGGATTGTCTCCGATAGTTTTGGCTTTCCCAGCTAGTAGAGTCCTATTTTAAGGTTAATGAAAATTTTGGCATGAAGTTCACATTACTAGACACCAATCACCAACTCTAAATAAGAATATTTCTTCACTGTTGTTCTTTCCTGCTTCAAGTTATTCGTTGTTTATCTGTGTTGAAACACTTCTTTCAAGGTTTTATTGAAATTTAACTTAACATTAAACATGCGGTGGGTTTCAAATGGACCTCGATAAAATGACGAGTTGTGATCAATAATCCAAGATTAGAATAGAAAAGCTTTTCTCAATAGACCGGATATTTAATTCATATATTGCTGCTTTTTCCAAAACTGAGTCCTTACTTTACAGAAAAATATAAAGAGTTGTAAAATAAAAACTTAGAAAACTATAGCACTAAATACTTAACAAACGATCTATGTTGGCAGAGTATAAACATTCTTTATCGATATAAGACTTAATTTCTTCTACTTCAAGTGACCTATTCTATAGAAGTAATTATAAAAAAGTGGCTTGCTTGGTACAACCCTAAAACTAGAAAAGACCTAAGAAAAACATTTTTAAATGTTTAAACTTTTAGAAAAATTAGCGCTTTTTTTCTAACTTTTTAAAGTTAAGAGCGCAAAGGTGACTAATAAAGTAACAAGTTAGTTCGTAAATTCTTATGTGATAGTATTTGGGCTTTCTCCTAGCTTGAAGTTGTTGCACACTTGCCCTTACTTTAACGTAGTAGCACAGCAACAGAACTAGATTATAAGGATTTTTAAAGGGCAAGTCCGACACTGACGAATATTTTAGCCATTTATGTAGACCTGCATCGTTCTTGGATTTTCGTATTTAATATATGAATGTCAGTTGTTTATATTATAATCGTTTTATCACGTTTGACTTGTGAAGCGAATTGATTTATCTTCGTTATTAAGAAAAGACCTGCTAGCGATTATGATTATCCTTCAAGCTAAATCTTCTAGATATTTGCCAAAAATCTCCTGACAACACACGCACTCCCTGTAGAGCAAGTCAGTATATCTGGACGCATCTTAAAGCGTTTGCCATGGCTGGCTAGCCTCACTAGAATCATAAATGACACTAGGGGTATAAGCTAGATTGATTACCATTGACATTTACTAGTGTGCTTAGCGTCATATAAACCTCAAAAAAGGAAAAAACCTCTTTAAGTGATCCGTAGAAATCTTTACGATTTAAAATATCTTTGACGTACGGTACGTCTTGGGGCAAATCTAGGGGCTTAAAGGAAGTCCCATTATGATTTATTGCTTTTGTCCTTGTAAGAGTTTTGCACCAATGTTTTAGGAATGAGACTGATAAGAATGATCTTGCAAATAAGACAAAATTACTGAATATAGATTCAAGGTGTTGTAGTGAAGCTGAGACGATCGCAACACGTTGAAGCACGTTCTTGTTAATCTAAATTTCTATAGTTCTCTCTGAATTCTGTCACTGATGCTTAGAATCATTTGCCATCATTTTTTCCTTTGTTGCTGAGTCCTTTATTATGTATTATGTGCTTATTCATACCAGTTAGATCAGTAGAGAAGGTTTATGAATAAGGGGTACGTAAAAAGAGTCGATTTAAAGGTCCTCTGCACTTATTAGCAGATACTGCTATTCACCCAAGGTTGGAAACAACTTCGTTTTACAAGATGATTTACGAATGAATTGAGAAATTTAGCATTTTGATATCATGAAAAATAACATTGAAAAATGATAGGGCGTGGTCCGGACCCAATAGAACTAACTTCATTAAGTGAAACATGCCTTGAGCATAAGGCAAAGGAAAATATATTTTCTTGAATGTAGTTTTTGTTTAAAATCTTAATGAATTTTATACAAGTAGAATAACTGTTCGGTTTTTAGACACGTGTATTTTTAAACAATTTATTAGATTTGGCTTCGAATGAAACAAAACACGATTTTCAAAGACCTACGGTTGCTTTGAAAGCTTTGAATGTTGTGAAAAGAATCAATTTTCGTAATTAAGACATGCCAGTTTTATCAAAAAAGTCTTCTCAAAAAGTTATGATGCACCAAGGCTCACAGGTTTGTAATTGTGCTACTCTGTCCCAGATGTTTACAACTATCCCTTTTTGTCTTTTTGTTCCAGTTTTCTAAATTCTCCTAGCTATGTCTCTATGCTTTTCTGCATACTATATATATATATATATTCTCCGCGTTAGCTAAACCCTATGGAGAATTTGTAGAAACAACAATCATCAAGAGTATACACTAAGCAGTTCACAAATCTATGTATAAACACAAATAAAACAATGTGTAAAACAATTATTTCCAGTGAGAGATCCTACTGCATTCTTATACGGTGTTATTAAAAGCGTTTATATATTAAGGGTATGGTTAGTTAGCTCAAGACATGATCTTCTTCGTCAGTAATCCTCATTATTATAAAATAAATCACCCTCACCAATACTCTGTATCTTTTCTACTTAGTAATGCAATTATTCATTTTAAATGCCACTAGTTTAAGATAAGACAGATTAACCAAAGCTTATTTCCAGCTAAAATGATCTGTATCACGACTAAAAATTTTAATTGGGGGATAAAAGACCTTTATGTTAAGGCCCAGGATAAGCGAGACTTTGGGCCGGGCCGTGCTTTTTTGTTTAATAAAAGAATCTATCTACTAACATTTTTAATTGTAATCAGCATTTTAAGGGTTGTTATATAATTATATACGGGGTTTAGTTTAGTCTAAAACCGAAGGAACAATGAATTATTATTTATTCACTTGGATAAAAGACACTGGTATTTTGGCAAGTTTTGCGATATAAAATCACGACGATCTGATCTAATTAACTTAGCGAATCAGCAAGAACAATATATGAAACATTACGTTATTAAGCCAACTTTAGATTAATAAATCAGAAAGACATTTGGAGTTTTTTTTGTCAAAACCAAACTTAGTATATAGCATCGTTTGTTTCTTTCCATTTGGTTCATCGTTACATGATATAACTTTGACCGAGTCTCTTGGTGTTCCATTATTGTACCTTTTTATTTTTCTTATTCGTCATTGTCAACATCAAGTATTCGGAGTTTTTGTATGCCAAGAATAAACAAACACATATGCCAACAAACTAATAAGTATATGTCATGAAAAGATTTGATTATTTCTACAGACATGAGCTCTGATAATTCTTACTTTGAAGAGCAGAAATGATATTGTCAATCTTGCGTTAGTCAATGAGAAATATTTTGTCATTTATATTCCTGCACTGATCTTTGTTTGTTTGTTTGTCTGTTTGTTCGATTCTTTATTTCTTTCTTTAGTCCTTTCTTGTTGCATTCACATCTTTTTCATAAACGTTTTTAATGTGTTTGTAGATGAGTTAATTGTTTGTATAGCCTCATATATCATTGATAATATGATATTTCTTCCAGAAGCAGCCAGCACTAATGAACAGTATAAATATAATTATATCAGATAGATAATGTTGAACAAATCGTCCCCTGTCAATACCATTCTTAGTTTAAGTTAGTTTTCCATAGGCTTTATTCTCCTCTTTTTCAATTTTCCCACTCTTAATTCCACCTCGCACATTCTACACAAAGAGCTGAAAAAACCTGATGGGCAATAAATGGATGTAATTTGATTGATGTTTGGGTAAAGTCTTATCGAGGTCCCCCGTGCAGTTCGGTATTTCTGTTCGTTACTAATTGAACTATCGGACCGATAGATATACTGAACGTGGTCCAGACATTATTTACTTGCAAGGCTATAAAACAGAGCTAAGCCGGAAACCTCCAACTGAGATCAGTTGGAATGCAAAGCGAATAAATTTAGCCTTTTTAGTGCGTAGTCAATAAATGGTTTTCTATTGTCATACTGACTGCTGAGGCTGCTGGGATATGATACCAGTAGGTCCTTGAAAGTCTTTTAAATTGCTCTGAAAGTGCAGCAGAAATCACGACGCCGAAAATTGTTCAAGTAAGTCAAGTCTCACCTATTTGTAGAAAACATATTTACCGAAGACTATATCTAGGAAATGCATGCATGCTGCTGTGCTACACGCATAGATTAAAGTGATGAGAACATAAGTCAAGTTTAGTGGCTCGCTACTGCATGTTTAGATGTGAAAACTTTTAATGCTAGAACGGCCAAAGCAAAGCAAAGTTCTTTAAATAATCACAACTGTGCCTGGTTGAATACCTGCTGAAAGACAATAATAATTAAGGAAGGGAAAAAATCTTAGAAAAAGACGCGAAATGATTTTCTTGTGTTTCACCTCTCTGGTTTCACTGAGTGTTTTTTTCTGAAGACAAACTTCTCAGCACTTAGCGCGCGTGTTAATTCTTGATTCTTCGGAATATCTTTCTGCGTCGTTAGAATGCACTAGAACAAAAACTGTGCATGAGCTCTAGAAAAAAAAATTAAAAATTGATTTGAGAAGCTGCTTGTATTTGTCTGCCATCCCTAAGATTCTTGAATCTATGTGTCATGAAAGTGCTCAAACTTGGTAGGGTGAGAGAGTCATTGTCAAACTCAAGAGACATCCCTTTCCGCAGCAAAGAAAACCGCCATCTTTTCTACAAATTGGCAACTAATTTTTGGACGACGTACGTAAAGGGAATGACTGTTTCTGGAAATGTATTGATAAAGTTCTTTTCCCTAAAAACTTCAAACATATATCAGACTCGCGTAGTGCGTTGTTCTTCCTATGGCGGAATAGTGGCTATTATCTCATCAAAAGCAATGCCCTTTTTCTGTTTGTCGTTGCAGCATCTTTGGTTCTACATCTACATCTACATTTATTGAGTTAGCAAAAAACTATATACAAAATGTACAGTTATCACGCTAACTTTAAGAATAAAACAATAGTTTTAAAAAATAAAATAAGAGAGAATAAATATGTGTAAATAAACAACATAACATAATAAATAATAATAAATATAAATAAAACAGAAAGGAAAACAAAATATAATATAAAAATTATAAAAATAATATAAATAAAAATATAATAATTTATATAATATAAGATTTAGATAATTTAATCTTCCCTCAGAAAAATATCTAGCTTTTTTTGAAACATATCTATACTAGT
>WUAP02153021.1:0-10676 GCA_015163945.2 Stichodactyla helianthus
GTTATTACTTTAGCACATGAGCAGAAAGCAGTATTCCTCATTCAATGAGAAATACTGCTTTATGGATAGCGTGTATAACCTCGAAAAAGTTGGATTTCGATTTCTCGAATCGAGTTGAAATCATCTGTACCTTGGAGTTAAAATCCCAATCACGATTCCAAGACGCAAGACCATTTAACTGGTCATATTGGGGCACGAGATGGTCTTGTTGGGACCTCTGCGCGCAACATTTGGTATCATCCGCGAAAAGTACGGTACGGGAACGGGGTACCAGACGGTACCACGTGTCAAAGGTCATTAATTAACATGTAATGCAAAAACAAACGAACTAATATACTACTTTGAGATACTAAAGAGATTAGTGATGCGTATTGAGAATTTCTACCCTCAACAAGTAAGAATTCTTTGCGTTTTCTGAGATAGTCTTTGAACTACTCCCACAGGGAGCCTGACATCCCATATAACATTAGTTTAAGGAGCAACTTGTGTGATTTTTATAACTAAACTACGCGCATTGGAGAAATCTAACTAAAGAACATCTACTTTGGTATTTCTATTAAGTAATGAACCAATTTTATGAAAAGCACATAATAACTGTAAAACACAGGATATCCTTTTTAGCCAAATTTTTGTTTTTCTTGTAACTTCTTTTCCTTCTTGTTCTTCTTGTTCTAGCTATTTACAGTTACAAAATTTCCAAGTAAGACACGAAAAATTTCCCAAGCACTCGCTTTTCTGACTTTGCCTTCAAATAATTAATTACACAAGTTATTTACAAAAATACAGCAGCCGCAAAATCGAAAAATCAAACATCCCATTTTTCCAGAATTCCTCCATAATCCACAATCAGTTCTTGATTATTCATAGGCTACAGACTCAGAGGGCACGTGATGGGGATTCACATCGGCATTGATTTGTTAGACTGTGGTATCCAGTGTTCAGTGACTAATGGCTGTCAATCCTATAACTATCAAAACAAGACGATGCCACAGCGATGTGAATTGAACAGGAAGACATCGGAAGATGTTCCAGCAGATTTTCACTTGGATAGCGAGTACAACTATTATGCAAGAGTAAGTATCGCCACTGTAAGGAATCCTAGAGTCTAAAAAAAACTTTCGTAATCGAATGCAAGTTAGATGAAATTTCGGAATTCAAGATGTATAATCGGTATCCATAAGATAGAACGGAATCTGGAATCCAAGATGAAAATTGAAGATTTGAAATCCAGAATCTAAGAAGTATAATCCGAAATGTAAAATTTGCATTAGATGCAAAATCTGTGAATCCAAGATTTGAAATCCTGATATCCAAGGAGTAGAAATCAGAATCAAGGATATGGAATCGGGAATCCGTAATTGTACCTGCATGAAATAATGCTCTGTCGCTTCTTTTTCTCTCAGGACTCTTGCAAGCCCAATCCATGCAAGAATGGAGGGACGTGTCATCATAATGTAACCTTCACTGACTTCTGGTGTCAATGTACAAACGACTTCGATGGTCGCTTGTGCCAAGAATGTAAGAGTTAATGTACATGCGATAGTAGCCTCTTTGATCTTATTGTGATCAATTATCATCTTTCCGTCATGCGTGAACCGTAGCGTCACAGTTATAATAGACCATTTGCATGAAGGCGTAATTTACTACTGAGACCTGAAGCTTTGCATGGCTTCTATTGTGAGGCAAGTTTTACTAATTGTTTCTTTATTCCCAGGAGAGAAGAAAAATCTGAATAACAAAGCATTTTGATAAGGCATTTTGGTAGTGCTAGTAAAATGTTGTTATCATGCAAATGGCTGTTATACGTCAATCACAATCATGATGAGAAATGGAAAATGTTCCACTCTCTTATGGTTGGTTGGTCTGTGGGTTATAGCTGGTGGATTGGTCCGTTGTTTCGTTTGTGGATTGGTTACTTGGTTAGTGGTGGTGTTGGGATGGGGACGGAGGAAGAGATGGAAGTGTTGTTGAGTTGACTAGTTTGTGGGTCAGTCGGGAGTTGGGTACTGTGTTGATTAGTTGTTGAAGGGTGAGTTGGCGGGTGGATTGGATGAATGGCTGTTTGTTACGTTAGTTGATGGTTGGTTTGAACTGTGATGTACTGTGTTGTTTGGTTGGTTGGTTGGTTAGCAAGTGGTCTGGTTGGTTGGTTTGGTTGGTTGGTTTGTGGTTTGTGTTAGGATGTTCCATGGTTGGTTGTTGGGTTGATTGATATTTAATATGAAAAGTAGCCCGATGCATGTTTACTATAACATTTCTCCCCATATATCCAGACGTTCCTTTAGGTGCTCTGCCTAAAAAGCCTGGCCAGTCTTGTCAGCACGTCAAGGACGTTGAAGTTGGTGTCCCGGATGGACCTTACTGGATCGACCCAGGCAACCCTGGCATACCTTTCCGTGTTTATTGCGACATGACAACAGAAAGAGGTAAGGGGCAAGGAGATTGAAAGATTTGTTGCTTACTAGTAAAATCAGAGTATTAGAAACCTGTAACTGATTACCACAGTGATCTGGTAGATTGCATAAAGCAAAGAGACGCTCTTCAAATTCAAATTCTTTACTGTCCATTTGAAAGAAGAAATCTAATAAGCGCATTTTTTTTTCTAAATCGTTTCTTGTGACAGCTTGCGACGTTGCATGTGTCACAAAGAACACTAACTTACTCATTTTTTGTTAATTTTAGGTGGTTGGCTTCTCGTGAGCAATATTGTCATTCCAAACCCAGTGCAAAAACCTGCACCAACCTTATCATCTTCTTTTCGTGATATTTCCAACTTTGAAAACAACCACACTTTCATATCTGCCACCAATCTTCGTCAACTTCAACAGCTCATGCCATTCACTCAACTCAGATTCCAGTGTTACAAGAGACAGGTGGGACGAATGGTGCACATCATCACATCACAGGATCCCAAAGGAAGCGCTGTAATCAGCTACTTTACAGCTCAAACAGATGTTAACCCAGATGGTTGTGGCTCGTTTACTCGTGGTCCGGGAGATACCTCAATGCTTGCTCAAAACTGCGCAAACTGGGGCAATCATAACGCATACCGAAAATGGGGCCACTATAGGAGGAAGAAGGAAAATAGGTTGTTCGATCATACTTTTTACGTTGTCGATCAATTTCATTGGGTAATTAAGGGCTCTGCGTTCATATGTGATTACCATAACACTGCTTTGTCACCTGAGGACTTTTGGAAGATCTACGTGCGCTAGACTATAGGAATTTCAATCTTGTTTCATAACGACTTTAAATTCAAAACACATTACCTCCTTCATTGACCTGTAGCTGGATGCAGACATACAGCATAATCAAATAAGATGTCACTTTCTAATATAAAACCAAATTCTTATAAAGCATTCTCATAAAGCCGCATCCCGCACGAACAAGATTTTTGCTCGATTAATGATAGATGACATTGCAATATAGATGGCAAAATTTGACGTTTTTTTTTTTCTCGACAACTCTCACGGTTCAAAAACTAGCCAGCTTTTCCACTTCAAAGGATACTTGCTATGGAAAGCTGTTCGTATAAAGGTGCACAATACAAAACAGTGAAATGTGTGGAGCGATAAGGACGCCGGTTTACGAGCTTGGGTCGATAGGCAATGAGCACGAGCTGGTTCTAAGCACAAAACATGGTGGGAAACCGAGTACTCGTGCTAAATTTTGTATTCAATATATTCGGCAAGAAAAAGATAGAATCTTTATAGAAGAAGATATTGGAATAAAAAAATAGCTTAAATATCTTCTGATTTCTTTGTTTCAATTCCTCTGTACTCGGATTCCCAATGATGCTTTGAGTTTTGATGCACATTGTCTACTGCAGGGGCGGATCTGGGGTTAGGGTTCTCGTCCGATCCCCGGCCCTAAACTACAATCGAACCCCTCTGCGAAACTATTAATTAGAAAACACCTAATACATAATAGAAAGGATAAAGAGAAAAATAACATTAAGCCCTTGGCGGGAATCGAACCCCACATCTTCGGTTTACAAGTCCGATGTGTTAACCACTACACCACAAGGACCAACCACACTGGAAACGCAACCGGACAATGTATTGTATGTGGCAACTGCATAGGGGATCCCAGGGCGTTATTTTTCTCTATAGGTAAGCTAAACTCCGTAAATTTGGGGTACGCATATATATATATTAGAAAACCGAAAACCGAAGACGTGGGGTTCGATTCCCGCCAAGGGCTTAATGTTATTTTTCTCTTTATCCTTTCTATTATACACCTTTTACTTTCAATACAAGGCATGGCCACCAACCATATAAGTTCACCCTTTACTTTCATTTCTAATACATAATAATTTTCTTGAAGTTTTGCTTTTACTAAAATATCGGTATAGTTTGAACCTCCCTAGCCAAAATCCTGATCCGTCCCTGAATTGCCCTATTTCATTATGACGGCACGGCTTGTTTATGAGGGGGACAGAATCGTCCAGAACAATACAATTTTGAACAAAATTGGCTCTGCTAAGAAAAGTTTGTTCTCAAATTGTCTGGTTTCCAAATATAAGATGTACTGATGTGTAATACACAATATTTACTTTATTGGTGGCTGTTCCTGCTTTTCTATGTTCTACTAAACGCATTTCATATCGATTTTCTTTGTGTTGTTACTGCTTTGTTCCCCTCCCACGACCATGATCCTTAGCGTTTAAACAATAGATTGTTTTGATGTAACGTCACTATGAAAAAGGGCCGGGCAATTAATATGTCAATTGACAATTAACAAACTCTTTTTTGAAATGGTTGGCACAATGACACCACAAGGTATGTAAACGTTACATACACGGCTTCGCAAGGATAATAAGTTTATCTTCGAGCAGTGAAATATTGTTTTCAACACTACGAGAAGATTCACCTAATATTTTCAAGAAAATCTTTATCACTATCGACAACCACAACAACACGCCGTACTTTGAAACTCTGCAAAATTCACCGCTACTCGGATCTATTTTGAGCTGATTCTAGTTGATATTCCCTCTCTGTTCTTGACTTAAAAGTTACTATAATTGCTTGCCTTTACATCATAGAAAGTCTTCTCTTTCATATCTTTAACTTTTGAACGATTTTTCAAAGACTTTTTTACGCTCGCCATTTTTCAACCAGCTTTGCAAAACTGAGCGTACAGACGAAAATGACACCATGGATATCCTCACTACTGCCAGGTGATCTGAGGAAAGTGAAATAGCCAATCAGAGCGCATTTTGTGGTCAACGAGAAAAAGTCCGTCCCTTGATAACTTACAATCGTTTGTTGATTTCGAAAACAAGATGGTGCTTGTAAAAATGTTCAAAAGATAGTTCAACTGGACAAACTTCTTCACTGATTAAGGTTCCAACAATTAAGGCGGACTTTGAATCATTAACCACGAATTTCCAAGGGCACTTGACACTTTTTTAGCGCGCAAGGGCTCTATGGGATGGATTTTTCTTCGTCTACCGCGCTCGACGTTTGGCACATTTTAGAGATCACCTGGTGGGTCTCCGTGAAGTTTCTGAGCCTTATCATTCTTACTGCGCATGCAGAGGTTTGGGGTCGAGAGTGAGTTCCCGGATAAAGTTTCGTATCATTTTTACGAATGTAGTCACAGCGAGCCCAAGCTGAGAATTTGTGTATATCAAAAATAAAGAAATATGAAAACGCTGTAAAATTTTTGTACAGCATTTACATACCTTTTAGAGTTTTCCTAATCACTTTTTAAAAATTCAATGTAAACGCTATACAAAATTTTTACAGCTTTGTTGTTTTCATATTTTTTAATTTTTTAAGACATACGACAAATTCCAAGCTTGGGGTAGAAAAAGATGTACTTACCTTCACTGACGTTTCAAGCTTTAGCGCTTTGTTGGAGTAAAAGAGTAATGTAATGGCAGGAGTCAGTATAAATAACAATCACAATTTGGGAGTTCGAATTTTCTATGAATCAACAGATGGTCCATCCTTGGAAACCCAGGGGTAAACTTCTGTTGCTTGTTTCTTACTACTACCCCTCAGGTATTTTTCCTGGTAGCAAGAAATGAGTGACAGAATTGTAGCCCTGGGTTCCACCGAGGATGTAGATAGTCTATTTCACTCATAAAAAAATGAGTAGTCTAAATTGTTTTAGTGGAAACCCACTAGCATACTTCCTTTGAATTCATACCAATATTTCACAAAATAAAATTGTTTGCTACTCATTTTTACTCAATAGATAGTGATTACATGAGGCAATCAGATGGAAGGATATGTGATAGTATGCTATTGGGAAAATTCCCAAAACTTTCCAAGACTTTTGGAAAGGTGACCCAGATAACAGTTCAATATTGCACAGTAAAGCTTTATTCAAGCCATTAACACATTTTTATATTTGTTATATAAACAAAGTCTCTTGTTGCAAGTCTTGAAAAGCTTGAGCAATACAACAAACAGCACATGTTCAGTAGAATATTCATCAATGGTATTTTCTGTTAAGTGAATGGGCTGTGAAGAAAAGAAAAAAGAAATTAGATTAGGAGATATTTAAACGGATTGTAGAAAAAGGGGGATTGCACGCAAACACCACAGGATTTTTTAAGCTATACCCAGTTTAGCATAAAATTGAAAAATATTTTGCAAGCCCAATGATGAAGCAAAGAGCAGAATTCATATGAATGTGAAAAGCTCATGGCATGATCAGTTTTGTAAGCATGCCTTGCTGTGACTATGATGTTTTCTATAATTATGATATGCTTTGTCATGCCTTGATGATGTCATGACCATGTTCCAGTGACAAAAGCCTTTCTTAGTCATACAAAAAATTGTAGCAAGGGTTCTCTATACATTCCAAAGAAAAAATTCCAGGATTTTTCTAGTATTAAAGGACAAAAATGACCAATCTCAGCAATAGACAAGTTCATACTTGATGGGGCATCATGGGTAATCAGGGCCAATTATAGCACCGATAAATGTAATGGAGAAATGGAGTGTGGTATTACACAGTCTCTTATTGCTTTGCCAACAGAAAAAGGAACCACCTTAATCTGTTGGCATGTGGAATTTTAACTAGGTACATATCATAAACCTCAATAAATAAGCCCTGCAGCTTATATTTGTGCAACTCCCCTTTTTGCTGGGTTTATTTACTGTATGTGAGGGTTGAAAAAATGCAGACTGGCGAAATTTAGTTATTTTATACTGCTTTTCTGTGAATAATACATTCTATTAAGGCTAAAGAAATCACTATACAATATGTAGCATCATTGCTGGCTGGCCTCAAGTAGAAATGACGTATGTAGCATCACGTAATCACAACTAGACAGCCAATCTGCATTTTGTCCCTGAGGCTACCTTGGGTATAAAATGCAGACTGGCCGTCTAGTTGTGATTACATGAGGCTACATCCATTATTTCTACTTGAGGCCAGCCAGCAACGACGCTACATATTATATAGTGATTTCTTTAGCCTTAATAGAATATTATATTATTCACAGAAAAGCAGTATAAAATCACTAAATTTTGCCAGTCTGCATTTTGTCCGAGGCTACCTTGGGTATAAAATGCAGAGTAGCTGTCTAGCTGTGATTATGTGATGCTACATATTGCATTTCGGTGTGTTGATAGCCTATGTAGAATGAGCCCTTTCGTTTTCTAGTGCATTATAGAAGCTACTTTAAAGTATCTTTATCAAACATAGTTCGACCATTTCAGCAACAGCGCTAGGTTCAAAACAAGCAAAACCATTATCGGTGTTCAACGTTCTTTGTTGATCACTCTTTGACTTTGGAATTAAACATAGCCTCATGTCTTGAGTCAAAGAGTGATTGACAAAGACTGATAAAATGCAGACTGCATTTTTCTGGTCTGCATTTTATCAGTCTTTGTCAATCACTCTTTGACGCGAGACATGAGGCTATGTTTAATTCCATCAAGACACTGTACTTAAATCTGCAAGAACTTTGAGATCAGGCAATGTTTATAGAAATTTACAGTGAAAGTTATTGGGAAAACACAGCAGTTATTACAGCTGACCCTGCAATGAGATAATCTTTTGTTTTAAGAATCATTCAAGTGAGTTTATTGGGTCAATACAATGCATAATGGCTCATTTGCATCTCATCTGCATGCAGCCGTAATAACAGCTATTGATATAGTTTTGCCAACTGTGTGGTAGGCATGCTCCTCTCCAGCATACGTTAACAGCTCATTTCATCATTTTTATGAACTGGCCTTTAGATAAAAGATTGTACGTTGTTTTAAATGTTTAATCTTTGTATTTCATTTTATTCACCAATCTGCATTTTTCTGGTCTGCATTTTACCAGTCTGCATTTTATACCTGCCGGTTTAAAATTTACCATACCTGATAGTTAAAAACCCTGGTAATACTCTTTACATAAAATCAAAACTCAAATCACTTAAATTTATCAACAAACTTATGCACCTATCAAAGTAAACCCCGTGGGGGGGGGGAGTGCGGGCAAAGGGTGGGGATTTGAAAGCATTTGTGATCCCCTCGGTCGGGCATTTGATCGTTTTGTTAGGTCCCGGGGGTCAGGGAATTTGATTTGGCTGCGAATAGACTGGGCGACAGTGGGAACGTGCGGTTACCTAGCTCATTTGCATATACACACGTGCGTTGCTTGATCGGTTCAGTGAACAATAACAGAAATGAGTCTTAATTATTGTTCCAGAAATCCCTCAAAATCTATAGTAGTCTTTCTCTTTTAAGCATTTTACCTGTTATTTGGAAACATTTCGATTTGAATACTGGAGAACCAGCTGATTTCTGTTGACCTTGCAAGAGTGAAATTATGCTTTGTTTATCATATTTTTAAATAATGTTTCAGTGTTTAAAGAAATATGCCACTTTTTAAAGTAAGCGACGGCCAAAAACTATTTTGCGTATTCGCAAATTCCCTTCAGGAATTAAAGGTGAAAGGTACATTTGCTCGGGGGTGGGGGCATTAGTGTTCATTTGATCAGCATTTCTTTCCCTACCCTCGGGCTTTTGACCAAAATTTCCAGCTCCTGATCAAATCCCCACCCTTTGCCCGCACTCCCCCCCCACGGGGTTTACTTTGATCGGTGCATAATATCAAAAGTATTGCATTGTTATATATTTATTTCAAGAAAGTTAGTCACCAAAAACCTACAGAGCTGGGACCGTGGAGGATCATGGGAAATATACTTAATTAACAAGTAATGTCACTTGATACAAATTTAAGTTTACAAATGGTCAATATGAGGTGAAACTGACTGGCAAAAGTTTCAAATCCATTAAAATAGTTATAAAAATATGGTAGAAACGCATAAAATTTATCTACCCATAATTCTTGTCGGTCTCGGCTTTCTAGGTTTTAAAGTGACAAACTTAATTGAAATAAGTATATCGTCTAAACTTTCGGAATTCTTAAACCTTCAAAACAAGCATATCAAACTCATGGTTTTATTCGATTAATCTATCAGTAGCTAACAGAGAATATAAGTAAGTTATGTGACCACCACTTAAGCTTAAGCTTAAAATATTTCCCGGAACTCGAACGAAAGGCGAGTTCAAAATCATGAGTGAAAGCTAACACAAGAAGTCCACAAGAACCTCAAACAAGTCAAAAATAAGTTTAAAGTATAACTTACAGTGCAGTATTAATGATATAAACATAAAAACAAAAGAATCGATAAGTTTATGGTGTAAATTTCAACTTACTCGGATCCAGTGAATTTAAGCTCAGTGATCAATGGTGGTGACTTATCTTAGTAGAACAGCGACCCACGGTCGGTTTACGAGCCAGAATCTTCCTTACTATGTATCTCTCTGATGTAAAGGAAGCTAAAATCACTCAAATATACACTGCCACAACAGGGAAATATCCCTTCTATGAAGAGCAGGAAGTCGTTCTTGAATTTCCTTTGGCGGGGGGAGTACGCAAAAATGGCACTACAAAATATTTTATGGGTACTCCCAAGGGAAATAAAAATTGAATTTTTTTGCATTTGGTTTGTCACAGAAAAATGATTAGATTGAAAGAAAAATTGTCGAAAATGAAGATAAATCTTTATGTTACTAAATATTAAGTAGTTCATAAAAGTAAATTCCACTAGGGTGTCCCCCAGGGTTCTAAGAAGACGTGCATGACTTAAAGGGGATGACCTCTGAACAAAAATTTCCCGGGTGGAATATGAAAGTGAAAAGTAGGAACGAAGTGATGTACTTGTGCATACACGAATTATCATATGGAAAAACAGTGAATGGATTTCAAAACATTTTGAAGTTGATCTCAAAGGTACTGTAAGTAAGGTATTTATACTTGAAAGCTTTGTTGACTTAAAGGCAGTTTTCTTCACACTTTTGGCTTCACAAGTTTATAAGATCGATCAGTAAGGTAATTCGGGTAATTGCTTACTGATTTGTGTTCCGTAAAATTTAAGCTTATGATAAAATGTACGTAATTAATTATTAGTCTATCATGATCAGTAAGTTAAAGCTTTATTCCTATGAACAGCTATGAATGATATGAGAAATACGCTCTTTCTTGTTACAGTCAAAACGCGCTTAAGTGTACCCCTCTAGAAAATTAATAATTCGTTTAATTCAAATAGAGTACTTGTTGATTATTCAAACTCCAAATTAGTTATACACCTAGTTGCAAGAAGGTTGTCATAGGAGGAAAGAACTTTTGTAATTTAGTAAGAAAGGAATAACATTAAA
>WUAP02153032.1:0-10676 GCA_015163945.2 Stichodactyla helianthus
CACCAGCCCACCCTCCCACCCCACCCCACCCCTCTCTGATAAATGACTAATCCCTGGGATGCCTGTGTACCTTCCCATGCCTTGAACGTGTTACGATCGTGTTCTTGGCGCGAGCTTTTCACAGTCACACGAAATATACTCTAATGTTTTAACTTAAAAGTACGTCAAAGATGCCCTCCGCTGTAAATGGCATCTCATCGCTCGTTTAATGTGTGTTGCTCTTTTACTATAACATTTATACACCAATTAAAAAACGTCAGGTATTATAGAATGGGGTTCTGGGTAAACAGTTATAAATAAGGCCCATATAAAGCATAGGGTATATATTGTTGTGACTCTCGAGTATTGCTTCAAATTCGAATTTGAGAATCATAACCAAAAGAAATTAATTTTGGAGTAAATGAATGCATTTCTGGACTATTCATGGCTTAATGTTTATCTCTTTTCTTTGGTCGTTCCTTTCTTTCGGTCTTCTTCTTTCTGCTGTGTCGATCATGCTTTTTGCCTTTCCTATTACGTAAGAGAAAATAAGGAATTACCAACGCCTTGGGGCAGCCTGGATGCCAGAGGTTCTCTCGCCCCAGTGAACGAGAAGCACTGGAGAGAGAGATTACCTGCAACACAGGGTAGCAATAGGGAATCAGTTCTATCTCATATTTGGACCACATTTGCCCTATTTCATTGTGATGTGTCATAAAAACAAGCGATTCTTTAAACGCTAAGGATCATGGTAGTGGGAGGGGGACAAAACACTAACAACACAAAGAACATCAAAATAGTAAATTCGTTTCGTAGACCGTAGAAAAAGCCATAACACTCTCCAAATACAGTAAATATTACGTATTTAAACATCACAAAACGTTTCTTAACAGCGAATTTTGCTCAAATTTCTATCGTTGTAGGCGATTCTGTCCCTCTCATAAACAAGCCGTTCATAATGGGCAATCAAGCTGTATCAACTAGCCTTTCCTGACAAGCTAGGGTGTCAGCTTTTAAACAAGGAGACTCGCAAAGAAAATTTTGATCGTGAGCAGGCTTTATAATTCTTCATGTGGCATGTTTCAACTGCTGAACGAAAAGCTTTAGCAAGGTTTTTTGATTTTTGTTTAATAAGGAAAGGTATTCAGCCTAGAGATAGAAAATTAACATCCCGTGGTCCCAGAGGTTTTCTTTCCTTTATCGTGAGCGCCGGAAGCACGACGCGAAAGGAGAATGATTTTTTCCTCTCTACACTTCGCACCTTCGGCGCTCGCGCTCCTTATTTATGATAAAAGAAAAGGAAAGAAAAAAAATAAGAAGCATGGATGGTGTGCGCTGTTAATGCGCTACCTCTCACCGCTGCCATTCAGGTTCAATCCCTGGACCTGCTATCTCATGTGAGTAGAATTGTTTGTTGGTTCTCTCCTGTGCTTCGAGGGTTTTTCTCCGGGTTCTCCGGTTTTCCTCCCTCCGTAAAAAACTTCTAAATTCCAATTCGATCTTTGGGCATTCACCTTAGGTTGGAGCCTAGCTCTGTTGCGAATGGCCCACCTTGTTTCATAACAACGACAAACTTAAAAGATTTTATAATCGCTGAATTTTCAGTGATTTACTTCACTCGCCAAGTAAGATAACACAGCTTAGTGTGCACACGAGTCGGCTGATAATTACTTTTATAATAGCATTCCAAATCTCTGGACACTTT
Organism: Stichodactyla helianthus; assembly: GCA_015163945.2. Taxonomy (NCBI): domain Eukaryota; kingdom Metazoa; phylum Cnidaria; class Anthozoa; order Actiniaria; family Stichodactylidae; genus Stichodactyla; species Stichodactyla helianthus. Next base: position 1,685 of record WUAP02153032.1, read on the forward strand.
ACATCTTTCTGGTACTGATACAGCTCTTTACTTTGGGTGTAATATTTTCCCATTTCAGATCACCTGTCATCCTCTTGGGAATAAGATTCTTTATTTGAGGTTCATACAAAAGTACTAACGTATCTTCTCAAGTGTTACCGAGAAACAAAGACATAAAACCCAAAGAAAAGACACGTGATCTGAAATGGGAAAACATTAAGCTCAAAGTAAAGAGAATTATTACACCAAAAAGGCTTTAAGAAACAGATGACTTACTTGTGCTGCTTGTGTTTGTGTTTTGATCGACTGCGGGACTTTTCTTTTCGCCTCTCATCTTCAGAATCCGAATCTTGAAATAAATATTTTAGTTTAGTCCAGTAGTTTCTAAGGAACGTCTGTGTTCCTCCTGGTTAGCACCGAGGAAGGGTACTGACCAAGGAGGAACGCAGGCTCTGGGGATGAGACTGAGAAGCATCAGAAGAAAAACATCAGAATAGAAGCAGGAAAGTGAGAAGCCTGGTAAAAATCAGTGATCATGGTGAGAAAAATAGGCCTTTGATCTGAACTTACCTTCCGAGTCTGAATCGTCATAGCGTTTTGATCTATATTAGAAAAAAAATGAAAGTTGTTCTACTGTTATTTGCGTGAAAACTGAAAATGAGAAACCATTTTGTTGCAATGTTAAATGAGAACAACAAATGTTTTTGCATATCATCAAGCTGGCATACCTTTTTGGTGGGGGGGATAATGAGGGTGAGCGTTCTCTTGGTACATCTCTTTGTCTTAATGCTCTTTCAAGGGAATTTGATCTTGAAGTATCTCTAGATGTATTAAAAAGTAGGAAGAAACATCATAGAATATACTTACCAAACCTTACATACATGTAAAAATCCATATCATACTAGCAAAATAAACAGTACCTAGAACTTCTCTTTTTCCTCTTTTTTCTCTCAGTCTTTTTCTTTTTCTTTTTGGAACGAGATGCATCTTCATCTAAGAATAAGAGTAAGAATGTTTAAATAAGCCACTTCCAAGTTCTTGAAAATGTTGCACGATAGCAAGGCTTTGTGCAAAATCACACTTGGTGGGATGAAACAACTGACTTAAAAGAATGACAACAGAACAAGTCAGTTGTTTCATGCAACCCAGTGTGATTTTGCATGAAATCTCATCTATATGCATCAGTTTTGAGAACCTGGAAATGACCTATTGGCTTTACAGTCAAACTAGCTGAAGCGACCCCCCTAGACTGGATTCAGTGTATTCGAATATTGAGCCATTATTCGTTTTCAGCTGCATTCCATTTGAAAATATTATTCCACTATTTACAGTGTGATATGCAAAAGTATGACCACTTTTAATGTATTTGCATACTTTTATGCACGGGATTTTGCTGACAAACGAGCTATTACTTGCCATATTTGGTAAAACCAGACAGCTTCTCATCTAAATGTGTCAGTTTAACGTACAAAATCCCGTGCATAAAAGTATGCAAATACATTAAAAGTGGTCAATACTTTTGCACGTCGTGCTGTAAATAGTGGAATAATATTTTCAAACAGAATGCATTCCTGAAAATGAATAATGACTCAATATTTGAATAATAAATTTATTAATTCAGTCTAGGGGGTACACTTCAGCTAGTTTGACTGTAAGGCCCATGCAAACAAGCCCAACAACATCCAACATTGTTGGTAGTTGTTGGTTCATTGTTGGTGTTTGTGTTCAAACGGACCCAACAAGTCCCAACAATGTTGGGTAATATGCTTGTTTGTGTGAAATTTCCATGGATATGCTCATTTTACATGTTTGAGTCCTAAAAGGATGTTGGACATAACACCCAACATCCTGTCCAAACGCACCCAACATTGTTGGGCTACGCTTTGATGACCATGAAACATAAGAAATGTTGGGACTTGTTGGCTCTGAAGTTTGACACATTTCAAACTTCACCCAACAACATGCAACAACACACAACATGGTGTTCAAACACTCCCAACATGTTCGGCCCAACAATGTTGGATGTTGTTGGCCAACAATGTTGCATGCGTTTGCACGGGCCTTTAGTCTTTACTTAGTCAAGCAGTGTCTGGTTACAAATTTCCTTAATTATGCTTTGTTTCATGGATTTTTTCTTAAAGAGAAAATACAAGCTCTATTCCTAACTTTGGTTGCAGCATTTGTTTACAGTCGAACCTCGATTATCCGGACTCATTGGGACTGGGCTAAAATGTCCGGATAATTGAGAGTCTGGATAATTGAAAATATGAATATTAATGAGTTAAATGGAGAAATGAAAATGTACTGTACATATTTGCAATTATATTTCTAGTGTTACATTATTAAGTTGGCCTGAACTGTTCAAAAAGATTTGTCTGTTTCAAAGAGTTATAACGAGCTCTAACGGCAAGCTCCATCATTCAAGATCGGAGTACCAAATGTTCTTTGCTGGACAAGCAATGTGTAGAGAGCTTTTAGAACTGACCTTTCACGTTTTGTTGCCATTACGATTACAGTAAGAGTGTTTTGCAACAAGCGGTGTTGAAATCAGAAACCAGCAACTTTCAATTGGGAAGCTTATTCATTAATATTCGTGAAAAAAACGGGACCTGAACTAAAAGTCTGGATAATCGAAAAGTCCAGATAATCGAGGTCCAGATAATCGAGGTTCAACTGTACATGCAAATAAGGATCAAGTGGCAGCAGCACTGTGGCAGCACTGTCAAAAATTGCAAAGAAATGTATGGATTAGGACACTGTCCTTTCAAACTATACATTTCTTTGTCATTTTTTCTAATTTCTGAAAGGCTACAGATGCATCATTGAATGTGTTTAGCACATGATGCAAATTCGTAGTGCACAATTTGGTAAAGACCAATTGGATGTAGGTTGTGGAAAGTACATGGAGCTGAGTACATATGGATGCTAAACATCTATTTGTCATTCTCCTTCTATAGAAAATTAATGGGACAAGTAGACCCTTTCCATTTGTGTTTGGGGGACATTTTATGAAAACCGACAGCAGCAACTTTGTGTGGCATTGCTATGAATATTCTCCAGCACACTTTTCAAATTCTGATTAAACTTAAAATTTATTTATTTAATTTAATAGTAAAAATAATTTCTAATAATATAAATATCAAACCTTCTGATTTAGATGAAAAAGATGATGTTGATGAAACAGAAATAACATCATTATCAGTGTCTTCACTTGAGGTGCTACTAACATCAACTATGACATCTTTCTTTGGGTCTGTTTGTATAAAGTTACGGCACTGGTATGTCAAATGACCAGCTGGAATTAAATGTACAATAAAGCCTTTACTTCAAGTTCACTTTACATTCAGTTGCTAAAACAGAAGACTTAAAATATCAGGAACAGCCAGGGCTTAGGGTTGGGGTGGGAGGGGGGTCGTAGACCTCCTTTTTCCTAATAAATGGGAACTGAAAAATGTTTATATGTTTGCACTGGTGAAATGGGCTTGATGCCCAAGGCAACATGAGGTCTTCCTACACCCCCCCCCCCAGAAAATGAGCTTTAAGAGAAATGGGAGGAGACGAAGGAAAACTTAGGAAGGGTTCATAATTTATGTAGAGTAGGGCTATGATGATTTTGGGGGGTCATGCTTTTTCAGCAACAGATTTGGGGGGGGGGGGGGCTTTCAAAATTTCCCCAAAAGGTAAGACAAGGTACAAAGGGATTTTTAGGGTTTCTTATTATTATCTGCAAGATATCACATGGGGGGGGGGGGGAGAGAGAGAAAAGAGTAACTTAGAATGGCAGAGGGGGGCTTTCAAAATTAAAAGAATACATGTAATTGTATTTAAACACACGTTTGAAGGTTTTTGACATAAATGATCATTTGAAGGTTTAAAAAACAGCAATGTCCTCCGATATAGAAGGCTTACTCAGTTAATTTTCGGCAAATTTGATCAGCAAATTATATCAAACTAAAGTATTTGAAAGTGTTCAATATGACAGTTTAATTTAACAAAGCATGCTCACGGTATCCACATTTCTTGCATCCAACTCTTTGATCGTCTGTTTTCTGGTTCGTTAGTCTTCCAATCAAACCTGCAGCATACAAAAGCAAAGATATAGCATATAAATTCGCTCAGAAAGCTAAGAATAACAAGAAAAATGACCATACTTTTGACATCTGATGCCATTGTCTTACAACACATTAACGGGCAAACGCTTGGGCTTCCTGTGGTTTAACAGATGCATCCGCTGTTCTTGAATATGGTGGGCTCAAATACCCTATAAAACGTGTTTGTTGAGTAAAAACTGTAAAAAAATTTTTCTTTGATTTTCTTCATAGCATTTATAGAATACATAAAAAATAGAAAAACATTCATGATATCTATGGTTTTAAAACTAATTAGTCTTCGTGCACCAACTTCATTTTCCAAATAGACTCCTTGTTGGGTTGCCTGTGTCACATGTTGGGCGCCATCTTTGATTTTGCTCGCACTTTCTTCAGTTTGGGAAGAATTAAAATGTCGCATAAAAGACCTTCAAAACGTGGTATAAATACCATAGACTACACAAACAGTGATTACTCTCCTACTTCGAAGTCTGTGCCGCAAAAGAGACCAAGAATTGAAGAATACAGCGAGTTCCAAGTGCAGACAAAAAGTCCAGATGAGACGCCATCAGTGAGAAGAAGATCATCAAGGGCTCCAAAACCCAAAGTATTTGATGATGAATACATGGACACTAGCGTTAGATCTCCGGAATCTGATCGTGAAGTCCAGAAGAAAAAGGAACCAAAAGCATCTGTATCGCGAAATCAAGGAGAGAGAAGAAGTATCGATGATGGTTTGGTAGTTAAGCTTATTGATGATCAAGACACAACGACAAGAAGATCTTCACGAGTTCCAAAGCCAAAGATATTTGACGAAGACTATGTTGAGCCTACAAAGATCAAGGGAAGTAGTGATAAGAATGAAAAAAGCATGGCTTATGCTACAGATCCCAAGATTCTACAGGATGAACAGAAAGATGTTTCACAGAAATCAAAGATACAAAACAAAGATAAAATTAAGGGTAAAATTACAAGTAAAAATATCAATCAGCAGGATGCTGATATAGCTGTGGAGCCCAAGAAAACAGTTGCTGGAGCTCAAAAGCCTAAAAAACCAAATAGCAACAGTAAACATGTAAAGGCCAGCCCTATTGCTGAATCAGAAGTGAAGAGTAATGAAGAGCTTGATTCTAAGGGGTCTCCAAGAGTTAGAACATCATCTAGAACTCCTGTGCCTAAGAAAACCTTTGCACTGATTGATGACAGCCCAATATCTAAACCTGCAGTGAGCATTCAAGGAGAAGAGGATTTGCATATGGGTGTGTTATCACAGGGACCCCATGGATTGAAACCCAGGGAAAAGATTAGCTTAACTCAAAGTGATTCTAGTCTAACCTCTGGTGAAGAGATTGACATCATCCATGCATCTCCTTTTATTGGCAAAAAGAAAGGAGATCCCAAGCTGCAGCAAGCTGGTTCTGATAGTGAAAAGAATAAGAAAATATCAAAAAAGGCAAAGGCAGGGTCCGATTCTTTGGATGTTTCAAAGGATATAATGACCAGAGAAACTATAAAACACTTGGAAGGAAAGAAATCAGGAAATGTAATGGGAAATATAACTAAAGATAAAAGCAAAAAGAGTTCCTCCAAAGATATAGACAGTAAAATTGATATAAACAAAGGTGATATAAAAAGAAAAAAGAAAAATGCTAGCCAGAGTATTGTTGATGCAGTTGGAGAAATGCCAAAAGAAGTGAAAAAGAAATCAAAGAAGAAAAAAGTTGAAGCTGAAGAAGTTGTACTACAACAAAATATTTCTAATGCTGCTAATAGTACTCCAGGTTCACATGAGGATAAACACTCCTTTAGTGAACATGGAAAAAAGAGCTCAAAACATTCAAAAACAAAGCACAAAGATGAACCACATAGCGAAGTAAAGGATGAAGACCATCATATCATCCTAAAAGTACACCTTCCTCATGCTGAAGGATCTCATCATTCACACTCCTCTCACAAAAAACATAAACATAAACATTCCTCTGAAAGCCGAAGTGGAACTGAAAGTGACAGCAAAGCAAAGAAACGAAAGTTATCACTTGAGTCTGATTCATCGTCTGAAGATAAACACAAGAAAAAGTTGTCTATCAAGTTTAAAGGTTTGTCAAGCAGTACACCAGGTGTTGAATTTGAAGGAGTTAAAGAATCAGTGGGAAAAGAAAAAGGAAAGACAAACAAAGATCTGGGAAATGAAGGGACAAATAAGAAAGCATCCAAGAAAGCATCTCATGATAAGCCTTCAGTAGCTTCTAGCTCAGATGAAAAGGAACATGTAAAAGTAGTGATTAAAAAAACTAAGCAAAATATAAAAGTACTTACTGATGACACAGGTGAAAAATCTGTGAAAAAGGGACCAAATAAAGGTGGTAAAGAGAAGGCAAAGGAAGATAAAGAACAAAAAACTGAAGCTTCTACAAGTAGTAAAACTACACCAAAAAAGAAGAATAAAGCTGGCGAGTCTCCAAAATCAGCTGAAAAAGAAGTAAGTACTTTGATTAACTAAGGAACTAGAATAGATCTTAACTATTCATTGATTATTTATTTGCATGTCTGGTCCAGGGTTCACTATTTCCTTTAAGACTATTTTAAATTTTATTACTCTAAAGTGCTTTGATTATAATTTCTTATGCTTTTCTTGATTTGTCCATTGATAGATTGACTTATCCATTCATCTATCCATCCTTCCATTCATTCCATCCCTCATCCTTCCATCCATCAATCTGTCCATCATTTCATTCATTCTTTCTTTCTTTCTTTACTTTCTTTTATCCATCAAGCCATCCATTCACCCATCCATCCCACCTATCCCTTTGTTTATTCATCAATCCATCATTCATTATTCATTCATTTTTACTTTCTTTTTATTGATTCTTTCATTTATCCATTACACCATCCATCTATTCATCCTTACATCTGTCCATTCATTCATCCATCCATCCATCCATTTTTTCATTCATACATCCATCCATCAATTATTCATTGATTCAGTAGGTAGCCATCCCACCATACAGTCACCAAAGGGTATGAGTGTTGTAAATAACACATTGGGATTTTTTCCTTTACTTCCAATAAATTTTGTAAAATGATGTATCATTGTGGATTGCCATCTGATGAAAGTTTTATAATGATTATCACGAAAACAAGCATTAATGATTGAGGTTATTTAGCCAAAACAAAAGTTATTAACATATAAATCTATTATTCTCCTCAGAAACGCAAAATAGTATCTGGATATCTCCTGTTTTGTAAGAAAGAAAGATCTCGAATAAATGAATCAAATCCAGGACTTGGTAAAGAATACCTGTAGAAAACAAAAAAATTACAATACCTTTTGTGCATGTCATTTACTTTCATTTTACTTTAATCATAACTGAACAATTTCTGGCCTTTAACTTTAAGGATTGACTAACACTTAGAAGATGTATTTGAAGCTTGATTTGTAGCTATGCACATTATTCATATCTTTGAAGGAACAGCAGGAGACTGGGACAGATAATCACAAAAATGAGACAACTTGTCCAAATAGGGGTAAAAAGTGAAGCTGAATTAAAAGCTCTTGTTTTGTAAATCTTGATTCAACCTTATAAATGATGCTAGGAGCAAGAAAAGATTTTTTCTTGCTCTGGGACAACTAGCCTTGTTGTTTTTAGTCTCCTTACTCATCCTGCAGAGATATGAATAAGGCACCTAGTGTTTTTATTAGATACGTCAAATTTAATTTATAGAGGCATAAATATTTTCATTTTTGGGACAGAGTTTGCCCAGATAAGTCAGAAAGTTGGAGAAGCCTGGAAAAATCTACCAGAATCCACCAGACAGGTTCGTACATGTATCTTAAGGTGGCTCCATATAGTTTTTGGATGTGCGCTTGAGGCTGTGCGCAAGCAGACAGAACCAGAACTTGAAGAATTTTTATTTTGTTGATGTCACAAAAATATTGTTTGCACACGTAATCTTTTTCCCAAAAAACTCAAAAACTAGATGGTAAATCTTTATAATTCTATATATTTTTTATCATATAAAGGTTAAACAATTGTCAAAATATCTAGAAATTTGGTACTGTGGAATATTTTTTATTTGGCAAATTAAAAATTTCACATTTGAAATTCTGTAGTACCGAATGTTTTACATGTAGCATTGTGTCAAATGAAAGTTAAAGTAACAGACTTTCATTATGAAAAGTATTTAAAAAATTCACTGTGCAAAACTTGAATTTTTAATTTTTTAATTAAAAAAATGGCCTTCATCATAGCTGACATAGTGTTACCATGGTAACCTTATATGTGATCAGCTTCATAAAAATTGAATCCTAAACTCATGGACTTTAATATGGTTGGCCTATTGGGTATCAACGTGTGAGCCTGCATTAGCCATAGATTACTATGTCCTATTGATTGAAACTACCGAACACTCTAGGGAGCCACCTTAAAGAAATACCTAAATTAATTAAGACCAAAGGAGTAGCAGGAAAAATACTTAAAAGTGATTCTGACTAGTAAATAGAACAACAAATGAGATTTTGGTTTACACATACCCATTTAAATTGAGAAAATAAGCTATAGGTCTGATAGAAATACAATGTATACCAGTATTCAGTTTGTCACTAGCTTGACAAGGAACTCAAAAAAAAAAGTCTGAGTCTGCCTGACAGGAATCAAACCTGTGACCTTCCAGACACCTGTTGGTTGCTCTACCACTGAGCTACAGTGAGACTTGTATGGTAATGGTCACTTTACTGGGTTCCTATAGCTGTAGATCTTGTTCTCTAATTGTTGCCACAGGGGCGACGCAGACGGGGGGGGGGGCTAGGGGGGCTGAAGCCCCCACCCCCCCCCTCTTTACTAGAATGACATACATGCTCTACTATTAAGCGGTAAGGGATTTACTAAGCTATCCCCCCCCCACTTTCCGTCTTGGGCCGCCGCCCC